>JASCZI010060477.1:120282-133882 GCA_036250425.1 Stylosanthes scabra
TGTTAACAAACGACTTTGGAGAATCTGAGGAAGGCCATGGTCTTCACCTGAATGTACATGCTCATTGTTTACCTTAGAATAGCGTCTTGACACCAGCACAACCAGCAGAGTGACAAGGCCAGCAAGAAACACGGCTGCTGCAATTGCAACAAGGATTGCCACAACCACAGATGATCCCTTCTTCCTAGATACCTGGGAATAGTTTGGTGTTGTGTTGTCCGAGGTAGGAGCTGGTACCAAACTGGTTCCATTGTAGTCAACATGAACAAAACCACTAAATTTTGGAAGCACACCAGAAAGCTGATTGTTAGTAAGTAACAACTGTGTCAAAGCGGCCATTTTGGTTAGATCATCAGGAACTCCACCAGAAAATTTGTTATCTGAGAGATCCAATATTTCTAGGTTATACAAAATACTCAAACTTCTAGGAATGGATCCACTAAAGTTGTTGTGACTAAGATTCAAGGCAACCTGTAGAGTCAATGGCATACTTGGGATAACACCACTTAGTTGGTTTCCACCTAGTTGGAGATCCAGAAGGGCTGGTGAATTGCCAATGGATGAAGGTACGGAACCACTCAGGAGGTTCTGTTGCAAGTGCAGGAACCTAAGGTTGCTCAAGCTTGATATCTGGGATGGAATTGATCCGGTCAAAGAGTTCATGCTCAAATTCAGTTTTAACAACTTTTGTAGTTGGCCATTTTGAAATGGAGTTGTGATTGTGCCATTAAGCTTGTTCATTTGAAGAGTTAAGACTTGAAGATTGCTTAGATTTCCAAGCTCTGGTGGCAATATCCCACTCAAATGATTCTGAGATAAATCCAGCAATGCCAGGTTGTTGCAAGAACCCAATATAGCTGGAATTCCTCCTGTCAGCTCATTACTTTCCAGCTCCAAGTAAGTCAAATTCTGAGCTTTTGCAAAAGCATCTGAAGGAATGTTCCCCTGCAGCAAATTGTTCCCTAATCTCAACCTAACCATGCTAGGAGAAATACTAGCAAGTAATAATGTTCCACTTAACTTATTCTTGGACAAATCCAAAACCTCCATTCTTGGTGATGATAGAAAGTTTTTTGGAATGGGACCGAACAAATTATTGTAACTAAGATCCAAACTGATAAGATTATTTGAAATGGCAGAAGGTAAAGAACCACTGAAATTGTTCTGGTTTGCAGCAAATCTTACAAGGGTTGTGATGTTCAGGATTGACATTGGAATTGGACCACTGAGGTGATTAGAGGAAAGAAACAAGGTTTGCAACTTAGATAGGTGTACAATATGGCTAGGAATTGTACCTGAAAGGTTATTTTCCCTGAGATCAATCAAAGTCAAGTTTTCATAACTAAACAGTTCATCAGGGATTTCTCCTTGAAACTGGTTTTTAGCCAGCACAAGTTGCTCCAATACCATGGAGTTCCCCAATTTGGTGGGAAGATGACCATTGAACTTGTTTTGAGTAAGGTTCAAAGTCTTGAGGTTAGTCATTTCATCTAACTGAATATCAATACTACTTTCCAATGCATTGAAAGACATGTCCAGGTATTCAAGTGCAGCAAAACCATGGAAAGTAAGTAAAGAACCTGATAAGTTGTTTCCACTGAAATTGAGCAGCTTTAAGTCCTTAATCTTTCCACATTCAGTAATGAAGTCATCAGGGATTGAGGAGAGACTGTTGTTGGACACATCAATATGCTGCAGAGTTTGAATTTGGCAGAGAACAGGAAGGAAGTCACTGGAATTGAGAGAGTTTCCAGATAGAGAAATCATGATGACATGGGATTTGGTAGAGTCACAAGTGACTCCATTCCATGAGCATGGATTTGTGTGATTGGCAGGGTTCCATGGAAGAGAAGGAGCAAGTAGCTTTGAGAGATTGGCCATGGTGGTAGCTTGGTATTGAGATAGCTGAGAGAAGACCATGATGGGAGAGAGGAAGCAGCCATAGAGAAGAAAAACAGAAAGGAAAGAGGAGGTGTACATGCAGTGATAGGTGGCCATGTTTTATTGGAGTGTGTGTATGTGTATGTGTGATATTTTATTTTGAAGAAGAATGTTGGAGTGAGTATAGCATGGGCATGGCAGTGTGTTTTTAATTGTAATGAGTTATTGAATGAATGGAAAGAAGGTGGAAGGTGGAAGGAAGAAGGAAAAGCGTGGAACGTATGCATTGGGAGTGGTAGTGGAGTTGACTCGCATTGGCAGAAGACTTCACTTACACAAGATTCAAACAAATTGACCATGACTTAGACTTATCACTTATATAGCAACATATTAACATTAAGATGATGGGATGGGATGGGATTGGATTGGATGTTTTGGAATTGGAAAAGAGTGGGGAAATGTCAAGTTTGTTTCTTGCAGAAACTCACAACGTGAATGCTGATTTATTCAAACACGCGTATCACCAAATTAAACCACACGGAATATCAGGAGCACGGACACGAGATGCGACACGCCAGCACACTAGTCTCAATTTTCTATATGATATGGAAATACAGTATATATATAAAACAAATATAATGTATTTTTTAATAAAATCGTAATAATATGTTCACATTTTTTAATAAAATCATAATAATATGTCCGACACGTGGACACGCCGATTCAACGTAGTGTCTGTGCTTCATATGGACCAACCATTTATTTTGTTTTCTAAAAACCGTTTTCTTTTAATGGATTGAACAAATAGCCTCAAATCTTAGGCATTATATTACACGCACACTATACTCACACACCCAACAATACCATCTCCCCTCTTGGTCACGACCTAGTTTCGGGCCAAAGTACACTTGTTACCAGGCTTAAAGAATCACAATTTAAATTAAAGTTTTAAGTGCAAATGCCTAGTCTCGAGTCTGGATCGTGGATATTGAGGCACTCCTTATTATCACTAGTAGGAAGATTGACCTAAATACCGTTTGAAGATTTTGTGGTAAAGAAGGGTTGTTCTAATAGGCACAGCCCATTCCATTAAAGCCCAATTGCCCAATATAATCTTGATCAACCTTGAACAAATATGATTAGCTCATGTACCAAAATAAAATCCAAAAGATTTTATTGCTTGAACAAGTTTGCCTTGTCGTTGTTTTTGCTTTCTTTTAAATTTGTACAGGAGAATTCCTTTGATTGTTGCTGCATGTGCATGTCATGAAATTTTGATGGGTTTGCATGGTCAATATCCAAAATAATAATTAAAGAAAGTTCCTGATGTTTGGAGCTTTCTTATTGCAATGCATTGAAATGGAAGGTTACAGAGTGGATCACTCTAACTGTAATAAAGAGACAAGAATTTAGAATTTATAGCTTCTGTTTGGATGAAACAGAGCAGAAGACAGAGCTATTTTGGTAAAAATTGACGAATTAAAATAGAGAATTTATCTGTAAGCACATATTAATAGAAAGCAAGAGCACAGTGATATATTGATATTTGAGAGTCTAATTTGGCCATATTTTCAATAGAGCTTTAAGTACTTGAAAATGACAATGAATGAGAATAAATAAAGCGACATTTACCAACAAATTGACTTAGCAACATTTAAGTGACATATGGAAAATAGAACCGTTAATTTACACATACATTTCTTTTTTTCATTCATATATTCAACACTCTAAAAGAAGAAGAAGAAAACGTTATATAGAGAAAAACACATGGTGGGGTTAATTAAGGCACTCACACACAAGTGTGCCACTTGAGGATGTCGAGTAAATAATGTACTGATAATAGTTTTTTAGTTGAAAATTTAGGTTTATTTATACCAACTTATGCATTCATATCATTCATATTTGTTGTTTAATTCCCTTAAAACTCCCTATTACATATTGGAAATAGTGGTTATATAGTCCTAGCTGCTAGCAATTAGCATAGCATGCAAATAAATAAATTTAAAAAATTATGTCAACTTTGGTTGTTGAGCAGTGAGCAGCATGGGGTATTTTTGGTTGGCGATCATGTGCAAAGTATATGCTTTGCCATCTCTAATTAGCCTAATCAGCACCCAACAATTTTCAATAACACAATTAATAAAAGAGTATACTAATGAGTCATAAAAATGAGTTACCCCATTTAACTGTATGTTTCTTGTCCGTACCAAATACCTATAATGCAAAAGAAAATTGCAAACTCTATATAACGTGTCACATATGAATATATCATCACCATCAAAACTCTATGTAAGGAGACAAGTGTCCTTTGTGGAGCCCCAACACTAACACAACCTATATACAGATTGAACCAATATATCCCTTTCATGCCTCCAATAGTCAACACCACTATTTGGAAAAAACAAAAAACAAATACCACCTTAATGGATGACTTCTCCCCTACCAATCCGGCGATAATGAGCATAATACCCCCTTTGCCTACTCTTAAAACAATACGGTTCTTAATTATGTACATTAATCTATCTTCAAAACCATACCCTATATTCATACATTATTATTAGGGTACCCTCTTGCATAAATATGGTAAAAATACATTTCTAAGCAGGTCTTTTATTCATTCTTACTTTACTTTCTTTTATAGATATATTGTGTATCAATAATTGTTTTCAACTTTTCATAACAGATTTAAGCATTGGAAACGAGTGGTTGCCTTTTGTTATGTTTAGACATCTATGGCATCACTGCCCTACTTACCAGTGACCAACATCTTCCTTGAAAGGCTTCTTTAATGAGTTGCAAAAGTTTATGTATGTCTGTAATTTGTGTTTGGTGACAGTTAATTACTACTATTAACTAAACGGGACTATCGAGAGAGAAAGCACAAACATCATTCTTAAATTTGAAGGGAACAAGATCCAAGGAAGTGTTGCAGCAGTTGAACTAAAACCCTTCCCTAAACAACAACTTCAAGGCCCACCTTAGCTTCACAAACCTAACCAAAAAGATCATTCTTCCATTTCTTTTCAATCTCTTGAATATTTTACAAAGTGCTGATTAGTGATTACCTAAGCCATGGATACAGATGAATTCAGTTTCCCTAGAATCAGTGATACTCATGCACATACCATTGATTCACCTCCTTTGTGGAATCTATCACCAGCAGCATCTCCCAATCCATACCAAAGAAACAAAGGAGAAGAAGATGAAGGTGATTTCTTTGGAGCAAAACTGATATCTCAGGTTCAGAGGAAGAGCTTTTCATCTGTTGAGAACAGGAGGCAACAGAGAACTTTGTTGGATGATGAGGAAGAAGAGAAAATGGACTTGCTGTGGGAGGATTTCAATGAGGAGTTGATGTATTCTTCAACAACAACCGGTTCTTCTGCAACATCTTCTTCAAGAGAAGTTGTTGAATTCAGATGTGCTACTCCAACTTCATCAAGATTTTCCAATAATGGTGCACTAGTTCCAGCAAGTAAGAATATGAATAGGCCTAGCATGGTGGTGATTGTGAAGGTCTTGAAGAAGATCTTCTCTGTCAACAACTATCAAAAGAAACAAAGAAGGAGAGTAAGATAATGATCCTTTGCTGTGGTGATTTATGTCAATCAGGTATAACATTGATCTTTTATTCACAAGAAAATTTTCATGGTGAGGAGCTTAATCCTTATTAGTAGGAAGCTATGCCTCTTCAATTGCAATGTAAATATAAATTATAGAGAGAATGTTTCTTTGATTCATTGTTACATACCACATATGAGGCTATTGGTTCTGTTATAATCTCTTTTAGCCAAGCCAGTTAGATGAAGTTTTAGGCTTTTAGAGTGCATTATAATCTTCATTTGTTTGGTAAAAGAAGGAAAACAAGCATAATAATCTGATTTTCTATCATTCATTTGTTTATTATTGTTATTATTATAAATACCTTGAATTATTGTATGAACATGATAGATGCTACCTGCTAATTGGACCAAGGCTTGTCCAGGGCTCTATATTGTTTTTAATCCTATTTTATTTTGTATTGTGTATATATGCATCAAATTTGAACACTTTACCTACAAAACTGTATGAATTGATGCCAATTTCTTCCCACAGTTTAGGATTTTGTATTAAATTCTTTTATATAGTTTTCACATTATGTAAAATTGGAAGAGGCTCTGTTCTCCATCTTAATTGAATGCATGGACAGAAAAGGTTGTTTTTCAAATAGAGAGGATATGACATAATTTGATATTTAAAACTAGCTAGTTGTAAAAGCAAACAATGTCTGTGTAGGTTTCTTATATTTACATGGTGCATGGAAATAGAATGAATAAGACACTGTTAAATGCTGAAATATTTGTAATTAATTAGGTTTCTGTTTCGCCAAACAACTTTATGATGAACTATCAAAAATTCAAAAACCATGATGCCTAATGCATAACACATGCTCTCATATGTAAGACTTGGAATAGCCGAATAGGTCCAATTAAAGCAAAGGAATATGTTACATCATAAATATTTAGTTTCAAAATACATATTGGAAAAAAAAGGGTTATAACTTGTAAGTACACAAAATGAGTCACGTTATGGATAAGAAACACTTATTCTAAAAGTAAATTAAAGAGCGAATTCCATTTCAAATCCTTGGTTAAAGAGGTATCGTGGTTTCGTTTCTAACCATAATTTAGTGAATATATAAATTTGACTGAATGTGTGGAAAAACAAAATATTATTTGATTTGATAACATTCAGAACCACTTCAAAGAAATGTGGATCTCATACATATGATCACGGGACAATCTTTGACTAATTATTCATACATAGTAATAACAACAAGGTCTTCTTTTACGTACAGATGTAAAAGTGTACAGAAATATAATGATAGTTGTTGATCTTTAATGTATGTCCACATAGAAAAATATATCAGATAAAATTGATCAACAGATCTAGTTTATCTGCAAATAGTTTAAGCACTCATATTCTATTTGACATTTCTAGAGATGATATTAATCAAGTGTAGGTAAATTAACATCAAAGTTCTCTAGAAAATTATGTATAGCTTATTATTAGTTTTATTTATAAAACTCAATGACTCCCAAAACAGAGAGAGTGCGGCAAACAACATGGTAAGTGGTGAATCCAGAGTCTTTGCTGAGCTTCCCAAATTCTTTCTCTGTTCTCTCCTTGCCTCCACCATGCAGGAACATTGTATTGTCAGCAATAGAGACCAGCTTAGTGCCATTGCTTGAATCTGCTTCTTCAGGCATGATCATCTCAAAGATAATCACTTTCCCTTTCTCTTCAAGTGCTTCATAACAGTTTTTCAGCACTTGTACACACTTCTCATCTGACCAATTGTGACAAACAGCCTGCCACAATTTATCATCAATTAGCATGTTTCACTTGTAATATGTAAAGTAATTAACAAGTATCTGATCACCTTAAGCATGATGGCATCCCCCTTTGGAATAGTTTCATGCATGTTTCCTCCAACGTGCTCAATACCTTCACCCAGCAAAAATGAAAGATTACATGCATTTACCTAACATAACTCTTGAAATACCAACAATAATAATATGACAACGCTATTTGTACACCTATTTGGTCAATCAAATTCTAACCAAGTCATTTATTTCACATCGAAATAGTTTTTTTATTTGACATAGAATAAATAACTTGATTGGACAAAATATATGTGCACCTAGAATTATTGATAATAATATACCTGGATAGGGTAGGGCATGTTGAATGACTTGAGGCAAATCAAAGTTAATACCCTTAATATTAGGGTACTTGGAGATAATCATTTTGAGGCACTGTCCATTACCTCCTCCAACATCAACCAGGGTTGAAACTCCTTCAAATCCATCATATGCTTGCAAGTATTTCCTCATATGTGTGGCAGATATTCCTTCCATTGCTTTGTCG
Organism: Stylosanthes scabra; assembly: GCA_036250425.1. Lineage (NCBI taxonomy): Eukaryota > Viridiplantae > Streptophyta > Magnoliopsida > Fabales > Fabaceae > Stylosanthes > Stylosanthes scabra. The sequence goes on from JASCZI010060477.1 coordinate 128,074, forward strand.
AAAGTAAGCCTCAGTTCTGAATCATTCCCCATGTACTCCCACGTAGGCATCCCATTAGCCTTCTTGAAAAGGTCTATTCCTTCCTCAACAATTGCATCCTTAATGTTTACCCTAAAATACAATAATAACATTAGTGCATGTGGCTCACAATAATGCTAGGTAATCAATAAAAATTCAGCCAACATCAGCTAATTACTTAAATTGAATATTTTATTTCTTTAGGTTTCAGATGTTCTATGACTTTCATTGTGAATGTTTTATAAACAATGATTACGGATGTTCTATTTTTTGTTGGCTGATTTGTTGGTTAGAAAATTATTTGTTACCTATACCTTTTTAACACTTACCAAACACTTGTTAGAGCTGAGTGGCAGTTGAGATTTGAGAAGAAAGCTAGATTATGAGTCTGATTCTTGAGAAAATACTTAGCAGCATGTGTGACTCTATAAAGCCTCTCAGCTCTGCCAGATCCATCTTCATCATTGATGTGTACGGCAGTCGAATTGAGAACTGAGAAACTGGCAAGCACACGAAGCATTCTATCCAGCCTGTTGTGGAGTTGAGGGTGTTGTACATGTGTAGGAAGCTTTGAAGCGATTTGGGAAACCGACAAGTATTCATCACCTTTTTCGTGGGCTAACTCAGAGAAGATCTCAAACAGGTTGAGATCAATAGCAGCATTCAATATGAAAGGAAACACTTGTAAGCTTGACAACAACAAGGCATACATACATGCATCATCCTCATTTTCTTCTTCTTCCTTTCTTGGTGTTTTCAACATCTCTCTACTCTCCCTTGATGAACTCATTATTTAGTTTTCTTGTTTCAGAGATTGTAATCACTTTTGTTTAATTTAGGCAAGAGAGTAGTGCACACACACACACATATATATATACACTGCTCCACAAAATATTGTTATATGTATGTATTTTCTTGAGGGTAGGTGGATGAAAATACAAAATAGTAAAACTAATAAACACATCGTTTTCGATTAAAGATGAATTTTCTTGAAGGGGTTAGTTTAATTAATGGATTAAAGATCAATAGTTAGGCACGATTACTATGACGTGCATGTGACCACATACATGCATAATTTTATCTCACACTCGTACATGTGTTTTGAAGAAATTTTCTTCCTATGTGTATCTTCGTCTTTTAGCATTCTTATATAAATTATATTATATTATATTGTCGTCTATATTTTTCTAAACATTATAATTTCGCCAACAACTTAAATTAAGGAACTAGATAGCGATAAGCATTTTCGGTTGTTTCATACATATTATTTGATCTTGATTTTTGAAGCCTATATATAGGCATTCATTATTAGTGACCAAATTTAAATTGACTAGAATGGTTTGCTGAATTCCTGCCATACCAACCCATGAACCCAAGACATGAGAATTATAGGTGCTCAAATTTTTACTTAAACATGTTTGTACTTATAATTATCTAATCAATATATGGAGTTGATTGGCTAAATAATGTGTGGCTAAACAATAAAAATATAAATTTAACTTTTTGTGTAGCTTCAGAGCTTCAAGTAGCTTTGCTTAATACACACGTGAATTAAACTAGGTCCCTAACTACCTGCTGAGCTGGCATTCTAACTGAACCTACTAACTACCTGCTGATGTGGCCTAAGCCTAACTGATTCCTTGAGAAGGCTCCACCGACACGCATTTAAGAATTGATGCACTTACACACGATAACTCTTTATAGAATACAATTCTTAATTTCTTATCAATCATAAATACATATGATATAGATAACTTCTGCAGTTGTGTTCAATTCAACTTCGTATAAGAGAAGAAGAAACCTTTTAATATACATAACTTTACACACCGAGGTTATTGTTGAAGCTAGCTTAGCTTGTGAGGTGGAAAGTGTGACATTGCGAACTCATCAATCATCAAAACAGAAAATTATTGAACAAAAACAAATGTGAAGAATAACACAGACTTGCATATTTAGTTTTCTACTTCAAAATTCAAAACAGAACTGTGAGTACAATGCTATAAGGGAATCACAGATACCCGGGGAATTTTACACATGTATCAGCACACTGGATTAGTGATAACAGCATCAGCATCAGAAGCCAGCACCAGCTGGGGTTGAAGTACTTCTCCTGCTTCTCTAGCCTTTTTGCGTTCGCGCCTCATCCTGAAATACTCCCTCTTCCTTGCTCTATAGCTGTTGGGGTTCTCAGGTTGCACTTCTCGTGGATAAACACTCACCTGTAGTAGTGCTAATAATACAGCTTCAGTTTATGCTTTGTAAGATTTTTCCAAGTAACATAATCAAGGTTGAAAAAGACTTCACTTAACCTTTTTTCTGTCAGGCCCAAATTTCTCAAATTTTACAACTCCATCAATCAAGGAAAATATGGTATAGTCTTTGCCAAGCCCCACATTCTTTCCTGCATGAAACTAAAAGCATTGCCCAAAATCACAAAATCAAAACTTAGATGACAGAGGGGTCTTTTCCTTCTTCTTCAAAGTGATGTAAAATGTGTAGCATCCCATCGCACACATGAATGGGATGTTACACATTTGAGAAATGATTTGGAATCCTAAATCATAAACCTAAATATAATCCTAATTTCTACATGGAAAAAGTTTTACATTTTTTATAAATAACATTTATTATTGAATTCTTTACTCGCCCTATAATTAGACTTATGAGTTAGGTCTCTCTCATACAGATCTACACATTTTACATCACTACTATATTTGTGAATGGCAAAAACATGTGTAATTGTCAAATTTTCATATATCATCGGGCTTCAAAGTTTAAAGAAGCATGGTTCCGTAGTGGTAAGCAACCTATAGTACTACCTATTCACCTATCATCATCATCATCATCTACTTAAATTTTGACAAGTTTTTAGAAAGGCGGAAAGAAATTAACACCATAATTGAAACTTGAAACATAATAAGCACTATTCGTACTCCTAACTGAGCTTAGACAATATAACAAACACATAGAGTGCATTTTCAAAAACACAAAGAATGAAAGGTGGAATTGTTAGTACCTTGGTACCGCGTTGGCGAACGATGATGGAACCGGGCTTGGCGACTTGGTCACCGTAGATCTTAACGCCGAGGCGCTGGCCGGGGGAATCACGGCCGTTCTTGGTGCTTCCAGCTCCCTTCTTGTGGGCGTTCTGGATGGTGAGAGGGAGAGGATTCTGAGTTTGAGTGCGAGGGAGGGACACGAATGAGACAAGCGGCGAAGCAGCATAAGAAGAGGAAGATGAAGACAGAGAAAGGCCTTTGAATGCCGTTGCAATGTTGAAACTCATCGCCATCGTTCTCACTTCTAACTTCTTCTAACAGCCACAGCTTCTCTTCTCAGTTCTCACCACTCTCTACTGTTTTAGCTCATAATTCAGGACCCGAAGAACAAGAGGATAAGAAAAAGTTAAATTACATAAAAGTCCTTTCAATTTTCCCTTTTTTTTTTGGACATGCCTGCTTCCAGGCCATACGGGCCAAGAGCCCAACAATATACACTTCTGCGAAAATGACCAAAAAAAAGGATCTCTAATTATTTTATTTCTTTCATAGACATGTGACTATAGATAAATGAATTTTTAATAATATTATAAGATACATATTATTATTAATTATTAATGCATCTTATAATATTGTGGATCTGGAAAGCAAACCCTAAAGAATGTCACCCTAAAACCCTAAAATATTTTACCTTCTACCTACCTCAAGCCAAAATTGATAGAGTTATTTTTCCATACCATAAAAGGAGTTTTATGATTCAAGGTTAGATATACACCAAAATCAGTCACCAAATTAGTCATTAGTGTATAATACGTATTAAAATATTAAATATATACTAAAAATAAGTTAAATTACATATGTATTTTATATTTTAATATATGTATTATACAACAGTGACTGATTTGATGACTGATTTTAGTGTGCAAATGAAATTATTCTTCATATATATACTCATAATCTCATATTCTCTCATTTCCTTTGTTATCCTTTGATATTTCATGGTTTTGGACTTGAATTTCAAATTCTATTTAAATTACTGGTAAATGTCTTAAAAATAAAAATAGTAATATTTAATCTTTTAATACAGTTGTTAGTCAAAGCTTTTAATTTAAGAATTTGACTAAAAGAGTACTTTAAAACATACATTAAACTAATTATATAATTTGTCACCAAAAAAACTAATTATATAATTTTTCTAATGCATTGAGTATAGAAAAAAATTGAAAATTTATTTTATAAAGTTAAAAAAGAAAAAGAATAGTAATAAAAGGATCTGGTGATGAATGGTATGATCTGTTTTCTCTCTGTGTTGACTGTTGTGGTCAGTCCCATTACCATAGTCCATACCTAACCCAATCACTCACTCACTCACTCTCTCCATTAACCGACATACACCTCAGCTCAGCGTTCTGCTTCCCCACTCTATCTCCGATCTGCTTCACACACTCTTCCCACATGTATGCTCTTCTTTCATTTCACTTTTTCATTTATTTTTTAGAAAAACTTGGAATCTTTGAGCTGGTTACTTTAAATCATAACGATGATGTTGTTAATGCAGATTGATTGATTGATATAGCTATTAGCTATGGCCAGAAAGATGCTGATCGATGGCGAACCAGCTCCTGCATTGGAAGAAGAAGCGACCAATTTTGACTTCGACTTGTTCGTTATTGGAGCTGGTAGTGGCGGCGTTCGCGCCTCTAGATTCTCCGCCAATTTCGGAGCCAAAGTAACCAATTTCTCTCTCTCAATCTTTTTTATTTGATTCATTCACTTCTAATATTGTGTATAAGGAGCAGAACAGAACACACTCCATTTTTCATTTAGTAAAGTAAAGCTTCAACTTTTTGTAACCTTTTATCGTGGTTGGTTTAGAAACTCTGAGATAACAATTCATACGTACATTTTTAACTTGTATGTGGTATCCCAATAGTTACTCTATACATCTGGCTGATTTGCTGCGATGATTTATGATATACAACTTAACACACACATTTTTAAATTACAAAAAATAATTGGACTAACTCTCTAATTAATACTAATACATAACTTTCGGATAATACTGAGATTATTGTTTCTTTCATGTTACTTTTTAAACTCTCTGAGTCCATTTCTGGCTTGTTTTAATTTCTCTATGATTACATTCTGAAACTTGTGCTCATTAGGTTGGAATTTGCGAGCTTCCATATCATCCAATTAGCTCGGAAACGATTGGAGGTGTTGGTGGAACGTAAGTTGATTGATACTTGTACATTTTGGAATATTATTCAATGGAATAAGACAATGGCTGCTTCATTACAGTTCCCACGTAACATTAGTTCTGAAATCAGAAGCTATCATGTTTATGAGCCTTAGCTTGCAGGATAGAATAAGTTTTCTTTCCTGTTTTTCATCCTCATTCTCTCAGGCTCTCACCCCATTGCCTTACACTAGTACACTCTATCTCTTCAACAACCAAGTAATTCACAAAAATGATTATAAACTTTAATTTTGAAGGTGTGTGATTCGTGGTTGTGTTCCAAAAAAGATTCTGGTCTATGGAGCATCTTATGGAGGTGAACTTGAGGTAAGGATTTGATCCTGAATTCAATTCAGTACTGTATTTCGCACACACCTAAGTTGGTTCATACTGGTTTTTGTGTCATGATTTGTATTTCTCATGCTGATTGTTAAACAAACTCTTTTGTGATCTGATAGGATGCCAGGAATTATGGGTGGCAATTGAGTGAGAAGATTGACTTCGATTGGAAGAAGCTCTTACAAAAGAAGGTATTTCAAGCTTCTTGTTTTTG
>JASCZI010060479.1:8551-62651 GCA_036250425.1 Stylosanthes scabra
ATTGTAGTGTAAAGCTGTAGTACTCCTCCTTGAGAAACGCCAAATAAAAATGAGGATGAATTAATTGAGTGTAGGGCCTTGGGTGCACTTGCATCAGGAATGAGGTGAGCATGACGTTATAAAAAGATGAAAGCAGTTCAAGCTCAGAACTCATTCACGGCCCTAACTCTCTTTTATGCTGCTTTTTGTGAGATTATTTCATAGCGTGCCATGTTAGTTGGTTGACTGCATCCTCAATGTAATATCAACAAACTAGTGGCCACGGCACGCTCTCTTTTCTTGCTTCACTTACAAACAGTAACACCCCCCAAAACATGCTTACTTGAATGAATTATTTCCGATGTTACATTCTGGAAGGCCGCGCCCATAATATGCTGAATTGCTCACCATATCCATTCCTGCTTTTAATTTTCATTTTATTTTAGATTTCATCTAATACAAGTCATATGTTATAACTTATAAATAATCATTTCAGATTAAATATAAAATTTATCTTTTTAATCAATTGCAATACAAATATTTCTTCCATTAAAATTGCTCTTATTCAACCAAATTATTTTTTCGTCTTTGTATATCTCTTCTTTATCCTTCTCATTCTTTTTCCTTTTAATGATGTGAGTAACTTTGTTACATTAAGCCGTTTTGACCAACTTTGTTAGCAAAATAATTTAGCATACATTTATTTTGCGTTTTTATTTTTTATTTTTAATATTTTATGAATAAAAAAACATGAGCCGAGATAAAAATATGAATATAATTTTATTTTTTTATTTTTTCTTTTTTCTTATAAAACCTTAACGAAAAATGAAAATATGAATCAAAGGCAACTTTAAATTTAGAATTTTTTCATTGTCTTTTGTTAATAATATTTAAAAGTCCTAACTAAAAATATCGTGGCTCAATTCTTTTGCGACAAACTAAAATTTTGAACATTAAAACCCAAATGATGTTAACTGACTGTCACATGACTCTTATCCGCGTGACACATTGAACTCATGAGAAAACAACACAAGATTCTATACCAAACCATAGGAAAAACTCTTCAACTCTTGAAGCCTTGAGCAAAAAACCAAGGCATAAATCTACAAACAAAACCAGGCATATACGATATACTTAAAAAACACCCAAAAGTGACTAAGAAACCAAACATAAATACATAATAATAGTAGGAGTGATTGTGATATTATACACTTTCAGCTCCTTGCTGAAAAGTAATCACTACTCTTTACTCTTTAATCTAACACTCTATATATTGTAACATGTACTAGTTTCTAGTTACTACTAAAGATAGAAAGAAGAAGAGCATGTGTTGGTTCTAATTGGCCAGAACTTCCCAAATCAACTCAGGGTCGAAGGATGGCATCCTCGCAAGGGAACAATCGTCAAATTCCATGGATTCATCAGTCAGAAACATCGAAACAGACGGAGATAACAACTCCTTTTCCCAATCATCATAATTAGAAGGCCGCGGCGGCGACAGCGAGGAACAAGAAGAACAAGAAGCGGAGCTGATCTTGTCATTCTTGTCATTCTCCGTTTGATGTCTCTTGCTAGGTGTGTGAATGTCTCCAGCGGCATTCGATTTGAGCTTCTTGGCTGCATTCTTCTTCTTGGCTCTCTCCCTCTTGACCTTCTGGCATATGGCTTGAATCTTTGCATCCACAGTGTTCTTGAGAGCATTCAATCTCGTTGAGTCTCCGAATCCCAACATGGTTGGGTCCTTGAGGTTGGGGAAATTCAAGCGCGCGTATTCTCCACGGAGCTTGTAAGCCGCACGATCATAGGCATAAGCAGCAGCTTCGGCAGTGTCGTAGGTTCCGAGCCACACTCTCATTCTGTTCTGAGGGAGCCTAATCTCCGCCACCCATTTTCCCCAGTGCCTCTGCCTCACTCCTCTGTAGAGCTTCTTCTTGCAGGGGTTCATCAAAGAAGTGGTCATTGAAGGAGTGAGCATGGATGTTGTTGGCACATAAGGCATGTTGTTGGCCCTGTTTTCCTGGTAGAATTTCTGAAGGATGTCTCTCTGGCGAAGGTATACAGAGGAACCCAGAGGCTCGAAGCCTGAAGAGCCTATTATGGTGTTTGGGGTACAAGTTGGGTTGGGTTGAGGACAATGACAGAAAATTGAGTCCAGCGTGTTTGTGCTGCTTGACAGTATGAGGTTTGATAGGGATGAACCGATGTCGTGGAGTTCCACATGCGTGCTTCTTTCTTGCATTCCCAACATGGTTGATTCAAGTGAAAACAGAGTTAAAAAAAGGAAGGAAGAAGGGGCTCTTTAAAAACTGGTCCCTCTCCCTAACAAAACAAAGGAACAAAGTATTATTCTTATAAATTAGGGAGGGAATGAGTAATTGAGTTAGTTTAGGGTGAGAATTCGAAGGAAGTGTTGAAGAGAAGAGAAGAGAAGAGAAGAGAAGAGAAGAGAAAAGAGGGAGTTGTAGTATAGAATAGACGAGTATGGTAAGGTGGGGGTTGTATTTATAGCAATAGAGTCATAGAGAGAGATCTTTCTATATCATACAGCGAATCCCGTTCACAACTTGCACCTCTCACATGGACCTGCTCCGCTCTCCTCCCCTCTTAATTACTATAATACCCTCTCTTATCCGAACTATTTTTCTTACAGATTTCTTTAGATGGGAAAAAAAGGGGAGCCTTGTATTTTTCTTGTTATTATTTGTATTACTTGATTTTGTTTCCATTGTCACATTTAATTTTTTTTAATTGTTTCCCATATTTTCGGAAAAAGAAGCAGCTTATAAACAAAATATAAGCATCATTGCGTAAGCGTTACCTCAATTTGATTTTTTTTTTAAAAATATATGTGCTATATAAATACAAAACCTATTTTATATTTTAACTAAAATCAATCACTAAAATCAACCATTAATGTATAATACACGTTGAAATATAAAATGTACATTAAAAATAAATTAAACTATACATGTATTTTATATTTTATAACAAATTTAATGTTAATTTTAGTGTATATCTAACAAAACCTATTAATTCACTAACTCTGTATTGCATTGTTACTATTTCTTTACCAAATAAAGAACAAAAGTTGGGAGGAAAATAAAAATTCATAACAAAGGAAAAGGTGATATTATATGTAATTATAAGAAAGATTTTTTTGTTGTGTTATAGAAAAAATCTAAAAGCAGAGGAAGGCAGGCAGGATTTACTGTAGTCTAAAAAAATTGGGGTTGAGAAATAACTGAGTGGGGTCCAGAAGCAAAAGGAAGCCTTTGAAGTTTGAAGTGCATGGCCTAAAAGTAAAAAGGCTACTTTTGCCATTTATTGCAGTGACATGATAGAAGAACGTGAGAGAGGAGCAACTTCACATTTACAAAGTCCCAAGCTGCTGTGCCTATCATTCCAAAATGGGCCCTTTTAATGCTAACATACATGTGGCACCACGCCTCTCTTTCTCTTACACTCTTTACTTCTTCAAATTCCTCATTCATCATCAATCATTACCTACTTTTTAACTTCAACTTTCCACACAATTATGAGCTAATTAAAACAACAACATAAAATTAACTGTGTTTTTCAAGGTTAAGGTTAATCTAATTTTCTTAAAGAATCAAATTACGTGTATATTGTAGGATAAGCATGGATACGGGATGAAGTGGGATTGATGGCCATTTGATTTTATCATATGGCTGCCAGCAATAACAGTAACGTGCCTGTGCCATCTATCTTGTAATGGAAACATGGCATTCAATGTGATGGTGATGCTTTTAAACGATTTCCAGTGCAAGACATGAGAAGTGAGAATTAGTCAATAGTCACACCAATTTTCCCATAAAGAGTAAAACGAAACAATCACATAATTATGTAATAATGCCTTCAAGTAGGTAACCACATGGGGGAATTTACGACGCTATACCGATAGATACCAGTTATCAAGCAATTACCTATTTTATTATTTTCTTCTATTTGCGAAAAATAATAACCTTCATAACTAAAAGTTTTCTTATATATCTTACAAATTTAAATTGAAGATGCCCACATATATAGTTGCTATCAACTCATCATTATGGGAAGCACATGCGAAATGTCTAGCCTTATGTCAATACCTCTTCTAACTATAGACTATATACACCCATATCATTTCCTTCCTTTCTTTGCTTTTTCTGTATTAAGGAATAATGTTGAATTTTATGTTTAGTTAGGATGAATTCAACAAAATGCATGGACTTATTAAGATAAATGTTGAAAAAATTTTGAGACTCGTCAACTCTGCTTATTAGCTTCTTATATTTACATTTGTATGTACTACTATATCCGTATGTACCACGCACATAGAGACTTTTTTAATTTTTCATTTATTGTAAGGATAGGCCCTAACACGCGTCAATGTGTTGCAACGCCAAGAGTTTCTAAATCTAGAAGAAGACAGGCCACAATAATACACCACAATCACACCTCACACACACACATTGATCATTGAAGAGAGAGAGAGAGAGATAGAAATTTTGTTGGAATGGGTCTTGTGCCTTAGATTATTAGGAAATAGGAATAGAGTTACTCAAAACAAGAATTGCAAGAGAGTCCATCAAAGTGGGGGATAGACTAGATAGAGAAGAGTCACCAATCAATGAACAAGTGCATTAAAGGCGTAAAGGTAGCTTTGAAAAGGTGTGGGGGTGTGTAGACCTTTTTTATTTAATTATTTTTTGTTTCTTTCAAATATCAAGGACAGTGCTCGTGATAGAGGACACCCTCCCCTCAATGTTTTTCCACGGCCAAAACCCAATTACCCAACCCTCTACCCCTTGTTTGATCTTATTGCTCTCTATCTACTCTGTAGATGCATGTGACACGACCTAACAACACTCTTCTCCATTCACATCGGGTCCCCTTAGTCAAACTCATTACTCAACTCTATCTTTTTATTAATTACTCCTCCCTTTTACCATATTTACATCTACCTCCCTCCTCTCATTGTACTACATATACTACAGCACCATTGAATTAACCTTGCAAGAAATAAAATAATTTTAGAGAAACATAATATAGTATTTACAATAATTCTATTTATACATCAAAATCAGTCACTGTATTTTTATACGTATACAAATACAAAAATTCAAAACTTAAAAAATTAATTTCACTTTCACTCGTATACACGCGCTACTCCATCGTACCCTTGATTCTCACGCACTGTTTCTTAGTGCATTTCTCGCATTAACATCTGCTACGCCTACCATCTTCTCCATCTTTGTGCTTTTGCTTTTATCATTTGACTACAATCAAACTCCTTTGTCTTATTTGCACGTCTTTTTTATTTTTGTATTTTGGTAAACTTCTTTTCCTTCTCATTTCTTCTTCTTTAAAATGTCTTGGCCTGTTTTTTTTTTTTCTTTTTTGAATATATATTTATTGTTAAAGTTCTTGCCTTTCATTCGGTTCTCTTTTTTGGTGAAACCTTGCTGAACTTTTTCTCTTTTTTTCTTTTTTTTCTCCATCATTCTCTCCTGCATATCTATTTTGGGTTTTGTGTTTGATTATAGTTAAATTTTATTATCGCTCCAAATTAATATTTATATTTATAATTAAACTTTATAATATAATTAAAAGTGTATTTGATTATACTTATTATAGGATGAGTTGAACTCTAATTTATACTTTTGAGTTTAATTATGACCTTTGAACATGTTTGATTGTAACTGAATTTGTAATATAATTTAAACTGTGTTTAATTATAATATGATTATAACATGAGTCTAAAATATCGTTGGATTTTTTAGTTTGATTATTACCTTAAAAACGTTTGATTATAACCGAATTTTATAATATGATTTTAAATATGTTTGATTATAATTTAATTGTATCATGAGTTTTAACTTTGATTGGATTATTTAGTTTAATTATTATCTTGAGTGCGTTTAATTATAACTGAATTTCATAATGTAATTTAAAGTGTGTTTGATTATAATATAAATTTAAATTCTAGTTTGAATTTTTGAGTTTGATTAATTTTTTTAATGCATTCAAGTCACCCATTTCATATTCATATTCTTCAGAAAAAAAAAATTCCATTGATGATAGATTTGTTTGATTATTGCCTATTTTTTAAGTTTAATTTCCTTTGATATAAGACTTGTTAGATTATAATTTTATTTCTGTTTAATTATCATTTTATTTTTGAATTTTGATTTGAGTTTGTTTGATTATTATTTTATAAAATGCATAATAACAAAAATCAAAATTCTACGTCAAAGTAGAATAAAAAACACAATAAAACGTAGGGAATGAAATTAATGGGAGAAATAGAGAATTTGAAGTGAGGAATAAAAGACATTTAGAGGGACAATCAAAAGACAGTCCTTTAAGTTTTTGATGAGTACTTCTCACTTTACTCTCGTTGGGAGTGTTTGGGGCATTGAAATATGTGTATGGCGCGTGAAAAATATTTTGAGGAGTTGATTTGATTGTATAAATATTAGTATAAAAATACGATGACTGATTTTAGTGGCTGATTTTAGTGTACACATAGCATAACTCTAGTATTTATTATGACTCCAATAATATTTTTGTGAATGGAGTTAGTTTTGTTTTTTGATAAAATTTGGTCCCCCCGATCCGTTGAAGAAAAAAACAAAAGCAAGAAGATAAGAGAAGGAAGGAGCGGCAAAGAGGTAATTAAAAAGAGGGAGGTGAATCCAATCCAATAAATAAATGTGGACTGTAAAGGGCATTATTGGAGTGTAGGAGGAGCAGTACCAACAGATTGGAAACGCGTGGAAAGGGGTGTGGAATGTGTGATTGACTCTGAAAAAGGTGTGTTTTGGCTGTATCTGATGAATTTCTTTTTCTTATTTCTTTGAAAATTAATTATGGGCAGGACAGGGGAGGTTGGTTGCACCACTCCCCACTCCCATCATCAGATGCTTATCTCACCCCATGATCCTGCCACGTGGACAAGGAAGCGGCGTCGTATTTGGTTGGGACAGGCAGGTAGGGGGGATCGGAGAATTGAGAATTTCAAACATGTTTGGTGGGCTGTGGGGCAGTGTAAGGAAAGAGATAGAAGATGAGTCCATGAAGATGAAGCTGACATTGTTGTAATCGGGTTTGGCCCATGCTTCCGATAGGGTCCACCTTCCCCCACCTTTTTGTAGCTGTCGACACAGCAATTGACTTGGTCACAAGTCTCAACCAAACGAATCATTTGTTACACTCTCCTTGATGCTAATTAATAAATTACACTCACAATCACTATTAGTGAATAATTTCATTTTTAACCATCAATGAATTAACAAAAAAAATTCTTCTTTAAAGAGAAGCGATCGAGGATGACGTCAAGCCATGCCTCAACTTCTGGCTTCGTCACTTCCTTCACCTCTACAATGATGCCATTGTTTTTGAGTAGGATGAAAAATTGAGACTCAGTATTATGTTTGTTAGAGAGACTGAAACAATCTCCAAATTTGATTGGGAGTGGAGACTAGGACTGAAACTTTAATAATATTTTTTTACTGAAATACCCTCAATCGATATTATAGTTTGCAATATTAACATTTATTTCTGCTCCATCAACTTAGTTTAATCTGAGTCTCTATTTTTAATTAATTTTAAATCAAACACAATACACAATTCTATTTCAGTTTCAATCTCTCAGTCTCAGCCCCCATCTCAATCTTTCATTCTCAGTCTCTCTTCTAAACGCACCCCAAACAAACTCAGACACGCACGCACCATCGTCTCCCATTCTTGCTGCGACTGGTTGTTGTTTTGCTCTTGTTCTTGCTGCTACGTCGACAGAGTTTTATTTGTTTGAAATTTGAATGATTTATTTTTAAATAATTAATTTTACTTTTATGAATAATTAATTTTAAATGACCAGTTTTTACACTATTAGTCATTATTGATCACCTATTCATTGTTGATTGCAATTTGCACTCCTATATACTAGTAATGTCATCTTCATCTCTATTTACCCATTTAATTTTACGTCCATTTCATACGTTTTCTTTTTAATTCACAAATTAATTTTGCTACTACTGTATTTACATTAGCATCATTTTCAATTTGTATATATGAATTTTGCCCCCCAAGAGTAAGTATCATTGTTATACATATTGGACTTATGAATTATTTTGGATTCAAGTTATAACTAAGCCAATTAATTACATTTGAATGTACAGGTAGTATACAATTTTACAAAAATATTCAACTATGTATAATCATAATTTATTAATTTTAAACCTTACACTAGGCAACTATCTCCATTTTTGCGCTAGAAACGTTGCCTCATACATTCCCTTCTCTTATATATATTGATTACGTACTCATATTGATAACCCATCTGAATTTTAGTGGATTCTAGATTGTACAGTATGAATAAAGCTAATGAGAGAAAATAAATTAAACTCAGTACGGATACAATATGAGTTGCGTATCACCGATTACGTACTTATCTTTTAATTTATTGTACGATGTGGACAGGAATAACAATACCTTAATTTGAAGCAAATACAAAACCTACTAGTAAATTATTATAACCATACCTACCGTGGCTTGGTTCCATGAGATTAATTAGTTGACCTTGCGAGCCATGCATTATTCCATCCTCTTAACTAAATATATGACTCATTTAATTCCCAACAATAGAGACAAAACTTTAGCGATAAGGTCAAATTGCAATGGAAAAATGAGTGGCCCTTGGCGGTTTGACCTTTGTCTCACGAGGGTCACCGTTTTTTGTACCAATGAGCTGTGTTTCTACACTTTGATGCTATGTTTCTGATCAATTCTGACGAGGTCGGTTTGAAATTTTCCATCTACTCAAGACACATAACACACAATTACAACGAATTACATTATAATAAACCTATTCGATCCTACTGGTCTGTGTCGCCCATTTTAATTCATCTTAGGAAATATAGAAATGAAATATAATGCAATTAATTTGGCACTCTCTGCTGATTTAGAGATATAACAACCACCTCATTCTGCTGGCTTTTGATGGTGATACCATATAAAAAATTCTCTGTTTTCTGCGGTGGTGATTAAGGGGTTCTGTTTTAATTTATTAACAGTTGTTGTGATCACATTACATCCTCAAACATGGGAAAGCTGACTTTATTTTTGGTTATGGTTAGTGTTAAGCTGACTTCTTAAGGTCGAAGAAAATAATCTATACCTGCTTGTCCAACGCCGACATCACGTGGGTTGTTCATGGATTGGACAGTGATTTTCTTAACACCAAATTTCTTCCGGTATTAATTAGTTTTGTATTATTTGATCTTAATTTTTCCACCTCACTTATGATTCCGAAACAAAAATAATCGCAAAACTTGATCTTCCTGCTGATGCAATTATGGATGATCACTATAAAGTCGTGAATAAAGAAATCTATATGTGAATCCAACAATGTACTGTAAAATTCAACCAAATTCCATGAAAAATTCTCTATTGTTTTAACCTAAATAGACAATAAAATAAGAAAAATTCTTGGAAGCAAACATTATACTGCTAACATTGCAACCAACATTTATTATTTCATAAACAGAGGAGAAGTATTGAAAATACTTAAAAATGAGAAAACTCAATTAAAAGAAACCTTCCAAATTCAAATAGGAAAATAAGATTTAAAATAAGAGGAAGATGGATAAATTATTTTTCGGTTTCGCTATTCATACACCATTTTAGTAAACACCACTCGTATAAAATATGATGATTGAGACATTGATCATATTTTCTTTTTTTATGATTTGCCTATATAATCGTATTTTTATATGGGTGTAAAATAGGTATTTGATAAAAGGATATAAAACTGTTGTTTGATATGAAGGTGTATTATTATTTTTCTGTAATAAACTTGTAGGCTTATTATAATGTAGGTTGAAATTGTTTTGATTTTCTAGTGGTCTTGTCGAGTTAGGGAACAGGGTGGGAAATAAAAAAATACATTTAATTAATTAAAAAAATAATTTTTTTTGTACAATAAAAATTAAAAAGAAATGAAGGCTTGCGCTGGTTACATATAACATGAAGTTTTTTTTTTTTGGTATTATATAACATGAAGTTTAATAATACCAAAAGAAAATATAACATGAAGTTTAAGGGGCTAAGTTGGCCTGCTATTTGTCCTATGTTTTTGGGAGGGCCTGCTGTTTGTGCTATTTTTTGGTAGGCCCATGAGTTTCGGGGTCTCAGAGGAGGGATGACCGGATGAGAACAGCGTTACTCCCACAAAAAAAAAAAAAGGAACAACGTTACATAGTGCTATGGGTTTTTGTCCCCAAAAAAAGGTGCTATGGGTTGATCACATCAAATGTCCTCATTTAATCTGTTTTTGCTGTAGTCACCAAAAACCAAACTGTTTATCCTGTATCAAAATGCATGCCTCTAAGGCCCAAAAAAAATTGCATGCCTCTGGAGTCTGGAGTCTGGTCTCTGGTACGGTGGACATGACTGGAGTCTAGAGTCTACGGGGAAGAACCGAAGAACTGAGTTCTTCGAATGAGATGCGTAGCTAGCTGCATACTAACAAGCAGGGTATGCTTTCGTCATCTAAGTTTAATCATAATTAAAATTTCAACAATTTCCCGCTACAACTCATCATCCATTGCTCCCTTTTATTTATTAATTAGGATATATCTTATCAAATTACTAACTAAGATGAGGGGTTAGATCCATCAGGAACAGTGAAGAGAATCTGTGCACGTACTCTTGGGAACCAGCTAATTATATCTTGCCAACTTTATCATAAACAAAAACATTACAAAGATGGTTTGAATCAGACGCTCCACCACTCTGCTTTTAAGAAAGACGGTGTAGTAAAAACCCTAAGTTATTTACAACATGAAAAAAGAGAAAAAAAAAAAAGGTAATTCCCATGGAAATATTTATATATACAGTTAAGGAGAAAGTCAGGAAATGATGAGTAGTGATGAATTAAGGAAGAAGGTAAGGTTAATTAAGTTGAAGAAGTAGTGTTGATGAGCTGGACGACAATGACAGTGATGTTGTCTTTGCTACCACGTGCCACAGCGAGCTCCGCTAGCAAAGAGGCGGCTGCATCGGCAGTTGTGGTCACGCTCGTCTTTCCACAAAGACAACTTCTCACCACTTGGCACGCTAAACTGTTTGACACAACATCCCACAGCCCGTCACTTGCCACCACCACAAACTCATCGGAATCTGTTCTCCGCCACACCTCTATCTCCGGTTGAGATATCACAAACGGCTTCATGCAGTGGTCCCCTATGGATCGTGATGTTGCTAGAACACCTAATACACGATTCCCATTCCAATCGATCACTCTTCCTCCTGCCGCTTCTATTCTCTCTTTCTCATCTTCACGATCAGGCTGACCATCCAAAACACAAAACAATGCAATTTCTTTTTCAGAAAAACATAGGCCCAATCACTTCCACACAAAACAATTTCATTCAGCAAACCTTTATGTGAAGTTGTTTAAAATATGATATGTTTATTAGTTTAGTTAAACATAAAAATTCATCTTAAGAGTTTTTAATAAACAACAAAATTTTACATGAAGTTAATTATACTTAATTAAGTATTATTTTTTTACATGTAGAATTAAATTATTTAACAAAGTTCACTTGGATTTCTGTACCTAAGTTTTTAGCATAGATTAATTAGCAGAAAAGCATGCATGCGCGTGCATCACCTTATGATCACGTGAGAGTGGCAGGGCTTCACCGCCGCGGCACAACACCGCCCTAGAGTCTCCGCAATTGCCAACCACGATCTCCTCCTTTCCAACCACAACCACTGTGGCCGTAGAACCCATGGTGTTCCCTCCTCCAGCCACGTTATCATTACCGTCGCCACCTCCAATCTCTTGGTCCATCTGCATGAAGCAGGAGCACATCATGTGATGCCAATCCAACGCTGCCGCCGCCTTCATTTCCTCCGCCAACAACACGTGCAGCCTCTCGCGGCAAGCATTCGCCACCATGCTTCCGCCGTGCCCGTCGTAAACCGCAAAGAAATCGTACCCTCCGGAACAGTCTTCCGCCGCCGCCACGAAGCCAGGGAGAACTCTAACAGCGTCCTCCATGACTCTCCTTCGGCCGATTACGGATATGAAACCGTGGGAAGCGGAGGCGGCGGCGGTGCAGTTGTTAGTGGTGGAGGAGGATGAAGATGATGGTTGTTCCATGTTAGAAAGGATTGCGAGTTCGGAAGATGGGAGCCTGGTGATAGGTCGCATTCTCTTCTTTCGGAAAGAATCGTAGGGGCGGTCGATTTCCTTCAATTTGGCGTTCTCGGCGGTGCTCTCCATGGAACGCATGAAATCAATTCTGTTATAAATTATAATCCTCCCTGTATTGATGATAGTGATTTATTTCAAGTGCTTTGACTATAGAATGAATCTAGAGAGAGAGAGAGAGAGGGTGGTCACCCATATATATATATTAGATTAGATAATTAATATTTTTTTGTAGTTGCTACTTGTTTTAATTTTGGTTTCCTTAAAAAGATTAAGTCCCTTGACATTGTTGTGGGGTGAGTGAGTTTGAAACGGTTACCTCTCCTGTATGTTGGCAATGGGTTAGATGATGATGAGGGAGGGACGTGGGGGATGGGTGGCAGACACCTGTGTTGGAAGCTGTATTATTCCCTGGATACGTGTACGGTCATGATGTGACCTCTTAATACGTGGCCCTTTTTCGGATCCTCTAGCTTTTGCCAGGAGTATCTCCAGATTCGCCTCCTTCTTCAAATACTAAAGCTCTGTACGTACTACGTACCATAAAGATAACGTAACGGCCATAAAATCTTAAGAAACGTACCTTCTCTCTTGTTTAAGGGTTTTCTACAGACTACAGTGCTAGCTGGAAACAATTATAAAACTCTTATGAGGTTTTCCTATGAAGTCACCCTTCCTAACACACACATTATATATTCTTAAGTTGAAAGTTTCTTTTTAATTAGTTATATATTTGTGTAAAACTTCTTTTTATATGTGTTATTAAAAATCTCTTTCGTACTTTTACTGTTTTAGATGTGTAGATATATAAAAAAAAGTTGATAATGCATAGAAATTAAATTTAATAAAATATAATATAAGCCTACATTTTTATGAAAAATATTTATAATATAATATTAAAATATTTCTAACAAAAAAATCTAGAATTTAATCTATTTTTTCCTAACTCGAAATTATTAAGAAATATGTAGTGCATAACATTAATCCAACATTTCAAATATAATTATCTAAATATTGTTCAATATAGGACTTGTATATTATTTTTGTTTTAGTGTGAATTTGACTTAGTTTCATAATAAAGAAGTGTGGATTGCTTTCATGAGAAGAAAGAAAGTACTGAAATTAATCATCATTTTAAAGGGGGAAACAAAAAAAAGAAGGAAATTCAGCCAACGTTATGACGTGTTTGTCGATAACAACCATATCGTGGGTTGCTTAAATGACCAACGCCACCAAATTATATCTACGCATTCAAAACTATAACTACGTACATATGGATATGGTATGCTATGGGTGAAAACTGAAAAGTGAGGGTGATGGTGGTGAATTTGAAGTTAAATAGCAAGCTAAGAAACAAGAAATATAATGCAATGAAGTAACGAACATCGTATAGTCCATCTAACCTTTTTTAGTAAAAGAAAAACACTTTTCTTTTACGTCACCTGGTATATGGGAATTGAAAAGCATAAAAGTAAGAATTACTTTTCTATTTCGTGCCAGGAAACAGATAAGCATACGAAGACAATAAATAAAATAAATTAAAAAGAAATAAACAACACTAAATAATATTATTCCAAGAGTTTCGTCTCCTATAATATTGGCTAGGCATCTATATTTATTTCTCAGGATTTCATGGAACGGGTCGCACACGAAAGTTTCCTGGATTACTTCCAATATACACCGACTTGTCAATTAACATGCGTGTGTAATGCATATGTATCAATAACTACTAATCTATCTATTAATTCACTTTTTTTTATTATTTAATATGTATAAAAGTAAAAAAAAATATATAGACTTAGTTGAAATGACAAATATCTTATAACTTAAATTAAGAGATTTTTGGAATTCAAATTTTGAAAATAATAAAAATATTTTTTATTGATTATATATAATAAGCAAAATAATAATTCTAGGTGCACATAAAATTATACATATAGAATCGTTAAAATTTATATTTACAACTAAAATCAACTATCAAAATTAGCTATCAGGTATTTTCATATGAATTTATATGTAGTTTTATTATTTTTATGGTAAGTTATAATTTTTGTCCTTTAACGTTTGGGATAAATCCTAAAAACATCCTTAACATTTAAAATGTCCTATTTGTATTCTTAATATTTTAAAATATAAATCTTGTCCCACTATCAATTCTAATAGGATAAATCTTAATAATCTGCTCTTCCTAATGAAAAGTTAATTAATCAACAGTTTTTTAGATGTAATTTTTACTATATTCATACTCGAACAACTAAAAAATGATAAGATTTAGGTGAGGAAGAAAAAGCATTATGTGTTTTTTATTTTTTTTTTATTTATTTTGGCCTTCGTGTTATGTTTGCACAGTGTAAAAAATAATAAATAGGATACGATTTCAAAACATTAGTAAAACAAATAGAACGTTTAAAACGTTAGAGATATTTTTAGAATTCAACCTAAATATTAGAAAAAAATATATGTATTATATACTAATAAGTGACTTTAATGATTAATTTTGATATATGAATAGCGTAACCTTAAAATTCATAGATAAACTGAATACGGCAGTGCATCCGGCAGCTCTTTTGCTTGGCAGTTCATTACTTATGACTTATGAGTGGTTAAAATCCCCTCTTCGAGTTGAAGAAAGAAACTCTAAATTTAACTAAGTTTAATATTAAGTTATTAACTCATTAATTTGTTGAAGAAAGAAACTCATTAATTTGTTTGCCAAATACTTTTCTATTTATGATTATAATTAAGTAAATTTTATGAGTTTAAATAGTGGCACAACGTAACAGCAGCATTGTTCCTACACACTACTCTCTGTTTTTTTGGTATTTATCCTACACACTATACTCCGATTAGATAATATGAACACATACAAATTAAATTAACGACGGAAAGAATTAGATCCATGTAAAGGTATAATAAAATAATAAAATAGTAGGCTTTCTAGTCACAAAAAAAAATAGTAGGCTTTCAACTTGAATAGAGAGGGCGTAGCAAAGCAGTTGATTCCAAAATTCCGATGGCATATCTCTGCTTTTAGTCTGCCCATTTAACAAGTAAAAACAAAGTTACATGCATAAGTTACATTAATGAATTGACCTCTTCTGTCCAAAAATAGAAAAGCGAAGGTACATAATTGGTTTGCTTCTGTCCTTGGCGAAACGAGCGTGCTTCAGGTATCTATTTTCTTATGGTACGATTCATCAGAAGCATAATCTTTCAGTAAATCATATATACAGTCACCAAAGCATATCTCAGGCACTGCGTTTGCCTCCACTCTTGTACATGTCATCGATGACATTCTGGGCACCAAACAAATGCAGTCAGTACTTTCAACATCCTCCACAGCATAAGTTATGGACTACAACCATGAGTGTACTAAATGCCAGAGGAAAAAAGAAATCAAAATAGTCATAAGAGTTTCTTGTACCTGGTAATATTTAAGCAACTGAGGCCTCTTCCTCTTATATGTAGGAGTAATAAGATCACGTTCTATGTCAAATGGAACTGGGTCTAGATGAACGTCTCTTATAAACTCAAAACCTTTCAACTGCCAAAAAATAAAAAAGATAAGGCTTCGGTGAAATTTAGTTAGACAAACACATTCAACTAACAAATCACGGAAAATATACTAATATTTCGTGAAGAATATCTTCTTCCTGCTTGTGTGTACAATGCTATTTTAAGTAAACATGTGATAAATGGTTGATATTCTTTATATTTGAAAAGTAGTAGTAACCTTGATGGTGACAATCACTTTAGTTTAATGTAAAACTTATTGAAATTATGACACACAGATATAATGCAAACATAACAAATTAGGACAACAATGTGCGACAAACTAAATAAGACCTTCTTTTCATTTGCAATCCTTGTGAGCTCCCCAAGTATGTAACTTTTTGCTCTAGAATCTTGACACAAAGAATCGAAGTCCAAATTTATACCATTTTCTTCTGCCCATCGTTCAAGTACTGGCTTGCTGGGGTTAACAACAGCAACAAGGAAGGACTCGAAACTGTTACCATAAACCCATATCTGAAAAATACGAAGAAGAATTTTCGTATCAGAGAATTGAACAGAACATTGCCGCTACGATCTACTATATGTTGTGTTTTTATCTGTGAACTAAAATATACCAGTTGATATCATTCATGCAATGTTACAACAAATAATCTCATTCGGTTACTAGCCTCAGAATGCAAACACTAGATATAGCAGATCAACATACAGTGTTAACTCCCAAGTCACATGGGGTTATTGGCAACATATGCGTGTATATGCTAATAGTAAAAGTTAAACAAAATAGCATCTCCTACACATTCTGAAGCTTGGAATGCACAATAAATCCACTAAAGCTAGGCCACCAAAAAGAATGAAAATGTTCTGTGAGGACATACCGAATCAATACAAGAAAGTTGGCCATATACATTCTCCAGATTTTCAACAGCAACATATTCTCCTTGTGAAAGCTTAAATATATTCTTCTTCCGATCAATAATTTTCATGCTTCCATTAGGTTGCCACTCTCCAATATCCCCTGTAGAATATATCATTCACATGGAGAACAATATGAGCAAACAACCAATTTAGGAGGGTATAAACTACAATTTTAGATGATAAAAATGAATAACCTGTATGGAACCATCCATCGGTCAGAACCTCATTTGTGAGATCATCCCGTTTGTAGTACCCTGAAAACAAGGTATTTCCCCTAACACAAATTTCCCCCCTTGGTGTGCTTCCAAGGGCATCATATCCCATCTCAGGAACAGATTCCAGGCATACATCAACATTTGGAACAGGTGGCCCCACTGTTCCAACCATATCCATTTCATTTGGTAGTGACACAAAGGTTCCCGCACAGGTTTCAGTCAGACCTATTGTCATTTCAACAAAATCACAATAATCATATTCAGAGTATATTACAAGAACTATAACCACTTAATGAAATTCAAATTAGAATAAAGTCAATAAACAAAACATAAATGGAGATCCAACTATAAGGGTGTAAATAGACTAAGTTCTTATTTGCAAAAAGTTTTTAAAATTTATCAAGGATGGAAATATAATTGGCCAAAAGTTTTCATTGTTTTCTCGTTCAGCTAGGACTAAAGGTAAATATAGGATAAAAGGTTATTATATATTATAGAAAACAATAATTGATCGAATGGTCAGTAATTATGCTAAGGTTTTTAAATTCAAAGAAATACAAAATATGCTACCAAAAAAAAAAAAGAACAAGTTTTACTTTCTCAAACAATTTCAATAGTTAGAAAATAACTTGGAATAGTTGAATTCATATGATCCACACTAAGGTGGTAACCTATAGTAACAAGTTATTAACTAATCAAAGAACCAAACTTAAACAGAAATTTGCCAACATTTCAAGCAAGCTTGGCTGCTTTGAAAACATGACTTCAGAAGGGGAAAAATGACACTGAAAATTAGGTTCTAAAATAAATAGAGCATACCATATCCTTGAATGACATGCGCACAAGTAACCACTTTCAAGTAAACCTCCACATCTGGAGATAGAGGTGCTGCTCCAGACAAAATGAGGCGTACATTTCCCCCCAAACCTTGCTTCACCTGATCAAGTTGCAAAAGCAAGACTAGTTAAAACAAATATAATGCTTCAGAGTTCCTGTTCACTGGATCAAGTTGCATTCTACTACCTTATCAAACACAATTTTGTCAAGAAGTGGAGATGCCTCTGCATGCTTTTTCCCTTTCTTCATGTTGTTCAACTTACTGAAGCCAATTTGAGTTTAGTTATTAGAATACTGCAATGCTTACTTAGGGAATCCAATACTTCGGATAAAATGTGTGTGATTTGGATCAAGAATAGTCAAACTTAATATTTTTTAGAGAATTCATAACATTTTATTGTAGGTTTGTCATTCTCAAGTAGTTGCTAACAGATTATAATATCATTGTACTTACTATGAGTAAGCAAAGTTGAATAATGCTTGTTTCAGGAAGCCCCCAGCGGAAATCTTTTGTGTCAAACCTGTATATCAGATGGAGAACAAGATGCAAATGGCTGTTCAGAAATATGGGGAGTTGAAAGAAATAGAACTTAAGAAAATCATTACAGAATCACATTAGGTAATCCTAGCACACTACTTTAATGCTACTGAAATTATAATTGGAACATCAGGAACATATGATGTTTGTAAGATACCTGTGTACACTCTATCAAGCACACGTGGAACAGCACAGAAAATAGTTGGTTTTAGCTCCCCAATGTCTTCAATTAACAATTTGACATCCTGCAGCCATGGCATACATTGTGGTCACAATCCTAACAAATCAAATTTTATTCTTTCTTTTGCAGATAAAATCAAAACCAAAGTTCACTTATCACTTAAAATCTGGTAATCATAGATTTAGCAAAAAATAAACTCACCCCACGCCAGAAACCAATGGAGGCACCATACCATATAAATAGCTCTTCAATGACCCTATCAAAGATATGTGCAAGAGGAAGGTATGACATGTATACATCCTTGTCATTCAACTGTCATGAAAGGAAGAGAATGGAGATTAGAAATCAGCAAAACTACACCTAAAGCATTTAGGACCATAATGCATTCTAATAATCTCATAATCTAGACTGTTAAAAATATGATATATAATATGCTTAGCTTGAATGAAACAAAAGTGCATAGTGGAAGTGCTATGTGCATTCATGGATTTATTAGAAAAATCCAGCTGGTGAAAAATAAAATAGCTTACTTGTTCATTGACACTCTCCAACACTCGCTTAACCCCAGCTAAGAGAGTAAGGATATTCTCATTGGATATCAACACACCTTTGGGATCACCAGTAGTTCCACTAGTGTACATTATTGTACAGATATCACTCTTTTTCTTCACTGGAAGATCAAAACTTTGATTTCCACCCTGTAAAATTGAGAAAAATTATGAAGCGAAAGAACAATTACTTCCCAAAGCAGTTATGATTGAACTGAGCTTTATAAAAAATTAAATTCCGGGCTTCCTGCATACAGTACATATCAACTGAAGTATCCAATATGTCCTTGAGTTTCTACTTACAACATAGCAGCCTTACTTCCTATTATTAACAAAAACAAATAATGCTTTTTCTCTCTTTCTTCCCCCTCTAATTCCCAAAGCACAGAACTCTTTTCACGAATACATATATCACTAGTACACCCATTCCAGGTGAATAAAGATAATTCTATCATTTCTAACAGTAGGAAAGGCTCTTCTTATTCCAAGGTCATGGCAAATGACCAACCTCAACATGGAATAATAGTAGAATTTTATATTATTTATTAACAAAGGATCTTTGAACTAGAACACAGGTGGATAGAGATAGATGATAGATCAATTTTCATGTGAGAGTAATTAATACACTGCCAACGAAAGAATCGTCTCTCATATCAGCAACAAGGTAATAAAAGAAATGAATAACATACCACTTGCAAAAATTCATCCCATGAATATATTGCCAACCCAAACTTTTCAACTTGTTGCTTTTGTTCAGGTGTAACCTTCCCAAAGCTCACAAGGGCTGCACAAAGAAACAGAGGTGATTGCTTCTCTGTAATGAATGTGCTTTTTACTACATTTTTTCTGAAGGAATAGATAGAATCAAAGGAACTTCTTACTCTTGAGATACTTTGTAGCATTCGGAAATGTCTTCAACAGCTGAAATATTTTCCAAAAAAAGAAAAAGAAAGAAAGAAAGATTGGTAAGAGTCAATGTATTGTGCACAGTAGCTAATGTTTCCAAAACAGTAAACCAATATAAAAAAGATATTTTAATATGCGAACCTCGGGTATTTTCTTTTCTTCCACAAATGATACAGCTACCTCCGAATGGCATATAATAAACTCTACAGCGCCAGCACCTAAGTCATATCCGTGTGTGAAAAACAATGGTCATTATAATTACAGAAAGTATTAGGATGGGACGTATATCCATCCTTGATCCTTAATCCTGATATAGAACCTAAAAAACTGGTAATTGATTATTAATATCTGTACAATTGGATGTTCTTTCATGCATAGTTTAAAATTTTCTCCATGTTAAATTTCAAATGCCGTCATTGTTTTTGAAGAAAAGTTACCACATTTTATGTGACAGGTTTCTGTGTATGCTTAGTAATTACAAAATTTTCAAACACAATGTAGCTTTATTCATAAATTGGATAAGATCTCAAAAACGCACAAAATAGTGAACTAATTTCTTGGTAATGTTTTTTGGAAATAATATAAAAATTTCCAAATAACCACAGGAGTCCTCAAAGCGTGAATTCGGCCCTTGAATAATTCTTGTTCACCAGACAGATAAATTATTCAAAAAAATGTAAATGGATCCGTGAATTCATTTATTTGACGTAAGAGTTACAAGAGAGCCACAAAGCCACACATTTTTTGTGAATTTTATCATTAGTCTTGTGAGAACATATTTGCAAAACAAATTATGCTTGCAGTTGAGTGAAAGAGTCACCATGAATTATGCAAAACAAGGCCTGTGTCTGCACATACCTAAGGTGTCATATAAAGGAACACAATAAAGTCCATGAGCATTGATGGCCTGCAATTATTACATGTTCAAAACCAATGAGTGGAAGAAGCTATTCAACGACATAAAAATGGCTATTGAGTTGCCAAGGAGGCTCACCACATAAGCATAGACCCAGTAATAGAAGTGGTCCACTTCAGAGAAAGTAGATATTAAACAGAAAATTACAACCGAACAAAAGCAGTAACATGGAAACAATAATATAGATGCAGCATAAAGACACTGAAAAACAGCAACAGGTAAATCTAAGGGATTATTCCGGTACCGATGTTTTTTAGTGAGTAAATAGCGTGTTTCACTCGTTAACCTTTTTATTTTTAATTTATTAAATTTATTTTTCAAATTAAAAAAAAATGAGAATATTTATTTAATATTGTATTTTGCTCCAAGTAGCAGTTACTCTAGTTCTTTATTTCTAAAAAATCATCTCAAAACCTTTCTTTCTATCTCTTCTCTTACTCTTCTCCAGGATGCTATGTCATAATGGTGACACACGAATCGGTACTCTTACAAATTACTAGTCACCTTAACAAAAGCCATAAATACAATTAAAAAAAATTACAGCAAACAAGTGTATAGAAAAATCATATAGAAAAGATCAACAAAGAGAAGATAAATCGAAAATTAGACCTACCTCCATGCTTATAATCCACTCTGCGCAATTGGCTCCATAAATACCACATTTTACACCCTGTAGAGTAAATACAGGAATTAAACACAGAAGCTCAACTTGATTATATGGAATAAGGGTAAAAAAAACGTACATGATCACTCATATATAACAATGGCTACTAGGCAAAGCTTAGTTGCCAAAAAACAAAAGAAACTAAATGCCAATGGCAGTATTATAACAATATGTAAATTAGTTCACTACTTAGCTATTCTTTTGCATGCAAATATGAAATTATCAAGAACATGTCAAGGAAAATTAAACGAGACTTGTTGGGGTAATCATTTTACGAAGCCATGATCTTTTCGTGGTTAAATGGGCCTCTAAACATCCAAAAGAAACAGAGAACGGTACTAATAAATCAACACTTAATAGAAAATAACAACACTACCAAAACAAATGAGAGGAATAACAGTTTAATTTTCTAATACAAATGGCATAGCTGACTTACTTCTCCATAGCCACAACTGCGGAGGGAATTCCCAACCTTTATCACCAGATCATACACTTCTTCATACGTTTTCCACTTGTACTTGCCAGGCTATAAAAAGATACCAAAAGTAAGAAATAGTGCACTCAAGTCAACGAAAAGTCAAAGCTGCTGTCAAGCAATGGCAAGAAACTTCCAAAACACAAAAGATGTAGATGGCAATGGAAAGTTTACCTTCCCATCCACGATTTCCCGGTGACCAAGCATTGGATTTTTCGGATATTTCTGGACAGAATTTCTGAAGAAAAAGAAAAGAAAAAAGATACTCGTATTCAGAACCGAATCGTCTAAAAAATATAAACACCGAAACTGTACTAAAGAGCTGGATTAAGTGATTAACAACTAAATCAAATGAAATTAAACCACATATTTAACTTCTAATCTGAATTAGAAGCTTCGGCTTGACAGTTGACTAGTTTTACAGTCATAATTAGAGAATCCAGATCGAAACTCTACCTAAATCGAAAACAGATCATAGAACAGTGCTTAAGTAGTTACAAAGAAACTAAAAGAAAACGAATCCAATTAGAGCGAGTTACTATAGTGGAAGAAATAAAATCAAGAAGAGGAAGTGAATGAAGTAACCGGAAAATATCCCAGCAGTTATCGAGGCCGGGGACAGGCGGAGGAAATCCATCCTTTGCGAAGAGGCTCCGATAAACAGGACCTCTGGACGGAGCCTCTCCTTCGGCATCCTTGGCTTTCTCAACCTCAACGATGAATCTCTTCTGCGCCATCTACTTAGATGGTAGAGAGATATCAGTGTCTGGCAGAGTGGCAGGGACCAAAAAATAAATAGAATTTGGTAAGGAGGGTGGCCCGTACCGGAGTTTCCGTTAATTCTGCTGTGTTGACTCTCAGCAAAGAAGTGAGTGGAGAAAGGGGGGCGATGACGATGCCGTGGCCCAAAACCTGCCTCTTCCTTACGTGTGGGGGCTTCTCACGATTTAAATCTAATTAGGTTTGGATTGGTAAACAGATTCCGGATTTTTTCAAAACATAATTAAGCTAAGAAACTTCTTATCTTGTATTTTTTTATTTTTTATTTCTCTTTTTCATTCTTTCTGTTTTCGTTACCAAGACTTTTGGTAGACCGTGCATCAAGAAAAGATAAGGAAGATTTTTTTTTTTTATTAGATTAGTTTCTGGTTTGGTATTATTTGTTTAAAAAATATAATTGATGTGATTGTTGAAATAAAAAATTAACAAATTTGATCTTGGATTTTGTGAGTTGTTAAGCTTTTATTATTAATGAGATAATAAACACCTAATCAGCTCCGATGTTGATTGGTCTTGTTTGTTTTGTAATTTAATTGTAACAACACAATGGTGTATTAGATATGAATAAGTACTAAAATATTCTAAGTTTTAGTTTTTGAAAGTTTTAGAATTTATGATTTAAAATTTAAAATTAAATATTTGAGATTTCAAGTTACAAATTTAAGAAGAAAATAATTTGGGAGTTGTTTGATGGAAAAAGTTTGGTAGATAAAAAAAAAAGGGTAGAAGAAATTAACTCTTTAGAACTCTTTACATTTTTTTATTGGAAAATAACCTCCTACTTTAAATATGAGATTGGCAGAATTAATTTAAAAACATACTAAAAATTAAATTGTGTTTGATCCAAATTGCAAGCTCGTCAGAAAGAAGTGCTTCACCCTGATCCACGGAGGATCATATAGGAGAGCATATAATTCTGAAAATTCAAAAATAAAATACTTAATTTAAAACAATAATTCTATTTGCCGATTTTGATGATCCAATTTAAAAATAGCAAGATTATCATGTTGATCCTAATTAATTCAACACACTTATCATTTTAATGGTAACTCATATCATATGCCAGCTAAAGTAAAGCATTCTTTAAACAATAATAAAATTAGAAATTATTCCTGAAAAGAGAAAACTCAATTTTGAAGTTCTCATTTTTATGATTGTTTTTATTTCTTTAGATTACATTTGACATTCAATTAAATCCTTTTAATTTAAAATTTTATATATTTATAAAAATTTTAATCAAATTAAAAAAAATATGTTTTTAACCAAAGATACGTGAAAAAAAAAAAGAAACTTAAATCTGAAACGTCTATTAAGAAAAGGAATCAAATATAGCCAAATTAACAAGTTATTGGATGAATAACAAACTTGAATATAATGATCAAAGTATCAAACTTGACTTATCACAATGAGAAGAGCACATCTGAAAACGATAACATAGGAATGTTCGTGCTTCAGTTTATGTGAGAACGATGGTTTTCAGAAAACTTGATTTCACTTCTAGAATGAAGTTATCTGTCTTGTCTAACGATTGATAAAAATTAATTAGAGGGACAACATTTCAACTTTAAAAAATCAACGACGTATTTAAAATTCCAGTGGTCTTATATACTCTAGGAGTCTAGGTTCTAAAACGAACCAAACATCTAATCGTTCTAATCACAGATCTTTTAGGACTGAATAAAATTAACATAAATTAAATAAAAAATTCAAAATAACTGAATTATAACAAAATAAAAATGTAAAATCATAAATAATTATAAGACTCTTAGTCCAACATTAAATAGTCGTTGGCCACCTAAGCCCGTTCAGCTGAACTATATGAATGAGTAATAATGTTATAGAATCAACGTTAAGGGATTCATTGAGAGTTAATAAGTGTAATTAGGAAAATAATGAGTGGTAAAAAGAGAAAGAGAAAAGAGGAAAAAAATCTATTTGTCACTTATTGGCTAATAAACTATGGGCTCCCTAAACTTTTTCATATGAATAATTTTATTTGCATACCAATATCAGCCACAAGTGTATAATACACATTAAAATATAAAAAATATATATAATTTAACGGTTTTACTAGGTGTACACATAAACACATTGAAACATATAAATTTTTTCATTTGAGAAAGTGAATAATTATAATGTATTTATATATTTTATGTGTACATTAAGAATAATTGATAGTTTAACTCATTTTTAGTGTGTATTTAATATTTCAATACATATTATACACTTATGACTGATTTGGTGGCTGATTTTGATATATACAATTTTTTGAATTATCGATTATACTATTTTCACATCAAAATCAGCCACTAAAATCAGCCACCGTATATAAATGTTAATACAAATATAAATATTTAAAAACAGAAAATCAAATTCCACTCTCACCCATCCTCTTTGGTTTCATTAATTACAGTTACACGTGCTTTTACTTTTCCTAAGAATCCCATGTCTTTCTGACTTTCTCTCTCCTCTCTCATCCTCACTTTATCTCTAGTTTCTGTGATGGTAATTTATTATTTCTGGATTACTCATTTTTATATGCATAATTTAATAAACATTAAACAAATAAAATATTACTTTGATTTTATTTTCTTCACTTTATTTGATGCTTTTGAATTATTTGTTGTTCGTGTATATCTTTAAATTAATACTTAAATTAGTTGAATATATTTTTAATTTTTTTATTATTTTATGAGGGTGATTGAATATATGCTTTCCTTTAAATCAAAGCACTATAAACATGTGTAATTTTATAATCCCTCAATTTTTTTAACTTTGTTGTTATACAAATGTTATTTTTGATAGATTTTAGTTTCTATTGATCCTTTGTTTAACTAGTAACCAATTGAGTAAGGCATTGTTTGAAACTTTGATTTGTATATTATTACATTTTATTATTTTAAATGTGTTTGATTATAGTCGAATTTTATTAATATGATTTAAAATATGTTTGATTATAATTAAATACACTATAAATTATATTATAAAATCTAGTTATAATCAAACGCGTTAAAAATAATAATCAAACTCAGAATTCAAACTTTAAAGTTTAGATTTATAATATTATCATATTATAATCAAATATGCTCTAAATTATATTATAAAATTTGATATAATCAAATAAATTAAAGGTAATAATCAAACGAAAAAAGCCAATAAAATTCAAACTAACGCATTATATAATTAAATTATAATGATACATGCTTCAAATTATATGTCTAAGAAAAAAATATCAAATGAAACTTTTAAGGGATGAAATGCAGAAAAAATTTTGTGATGTTCCATAGAAGAAAATAATATTCTTGTAGTTGAAATCTCATATTTATGAAATTCGATATCACTTAAATATGAATAATCAAATACTTAAACATTGATAATCAAACTGATGAGTTATAATAATCAAACACTTAAATATAAATAATCAAATTATTGAGTTATAATAAAGTATTTAAACATAAATAATCAAACTACTAAAATAATAATCATAACACTTAAATATGAATAATCAAACTTCAAATTATGAAAATCAAACACTTTAATATTTTTAGTACTATTTTGTATAATTTGCAAGAAAGATCTGCCTATCCTAATTACATGGCCCATATTTATTTGTCTTTATTTCAATTGATAAAAGCAATGTCTCTCATGAAATCAAAACTTAATTCAAGAATTCAATATAGAGATATATATTTCTTATTTTACAAATTAATTCTATGGGACAAACAAAGAAAAATTAACGTATCATGGAATAGGAAAAAAAAGTGCAATGTTTACAATTAATCTAATGGGTTGATTAAAAAAAAAATAAAAAAAGAGAAGATACTAGATAGAAAAATCTTTATAATTATACATTTGCTTTTTTGTTGAAGTAGAGAGAGAAGAAGGGTAGAAAGGAAAAAAGTAGGTAGTTTACAAAATTCGGAGCCGCTTTGTGTAACTGGGTTGTGCATCTTATTTAGGCACGTCATTAATTTGTTAAGGAGTTGATAGATAATTGTATATGCATATGTATAATAATTCATAACTGATTTTAATGGCTGATTTTAGTGGGCAAATAAAATTATTGTATTGCCTTCCCTTAATTGAAAGGGAGAAACCAACAGGTTACACGTTACCCTTAGGGTGGATTTGATAAAGCTTTTACTTTTCAAAAGTAGCTTATGAAAGTTGTCTTTAAAAAGATAGCTTTTTAAAAGTCGTAGCAGATATGTTTGGTAAAATTAAATAAAATTAGTCTTTTAATAAGCACAAGCAACAACAATTGTGTTTGGTAAAATGACTTAAAAATTTAAAATGACCATAATAGATATAAATGTAATAATAAATGCGAATATTTATTATTAAATAGGATTATATTAGACTTTTTAATTTTGATAAACACAAGACATCTTTGAAAAGCTCCTCCTTAGGTGCTTTCAAAAGCACCCCTATCTTTTAAAAGCTACAAGCACAAGCACGTCGTCTTTTTGATTTACCAAACACAAAATAAGGTGCTTATGCTTTTAAAAAGCACAAGCACCCTTCCAAAAAGCTTTACCAAACCCACCCTTAGTCTGAATGAAAATTCAGGCAAGGCTTGAGGACAAATAATGAACATTCCAATGACATAAAATTCAAATGACATTCAAACAGGGAATCCCAAGTTTACCGAATATGAAGTAGACGTATACAATGGAAGAGCACATCAACAGAGAAAACTAATATACAATGGAGGAACACAGCAACAGAAGTTCAAACTTCAAAGTGCCTTCGAAAGAAAAAGGAATAGTATTCCACCTAAAGGCCAAAAGAAATCTAGGTTTTGCATTTGCACACTAAGAAATTTTAACCTGCATCATTCAGAAGTCAGGATGCAGCAGACTGAGACAGAAATTCAGATTGTAGCCATCAAGTTTAGTTGCCACGTCGACCTCTTCCTGATGGGGGTCTCCGATTTCCACCCCTATTGCGCTGCACAGCATTATTCTGCCTCGATAATACTCTCATTCTCTGTTCCTTCATGTTTGCAAAGAGTGAATCCAGCGTCTGAGGCCTTTGCTTAGGCACCAAATCCCCATTCTCATGCTGTGGCTGAGGTGATGGCACTGGTTGCTGCATGAAAAATTCACACTAGTTAAAGGCTTGCAGATAGATGAAGCTCTACCCTAACCAATCTCTCAGGAAATCCCCTTTAAGATTAATGATGCTGTACCGTGAAAAAAAATAAAAAGTAAATCTTCAGTTTAGATCAGCACTGACCACGACAACGACAGACTGGTAAGTAACTGATTGTTATTTGACAAAAAGTTTTACCTCAACAGTTGAAGGTGTCAACCTAAATCCCTAAGCCCCAAAAAATAAGATGGCACTACACAATGACAGAAGATTTAAGAATAACAGTTTCATTGAAAATGACCAAACATGGTAAGAGTAAATAAATCTCATGACAAACAGATAATCACAAATGTAGCTTGAAAAGATAGAAACAAACACAACACCAAACAGTAAAGAAATTAGTCCCAAACCTTTGCAGGAAAACCTCCACTGGCAGCTCTTATCTGATTTGCAGGAACTTGGAACCTGCACACACAAGGAAAAGACGAGGGATAATTCAAGTGAAGATCCATAATACATTAAAAATACTCCAAGAATAGCGAGTAGCACCAAAATGCTCAGCACAACCAACTATTATCTCTAATAGAGAACTGACACTACATAATAACCTTTCACTTCATTAAAAGGTCAAGCCTCTTACCATCAGATTCTATACATATCCAACTATAAAGAAAGAAAGGGGAAAAAGAATTAAGGACAAAGACATTAGCTACATAGGGCCAACTTCAGGAATCAACTTCCAAAGTTCCAGACAGAGCAGCCAGTTGCAGTGTGATCTGTAGCCTGAACTGGAACCCAACAACTTCTGTGAAACTTAAGGTAATACCATGAAGACGATCATGCAGGCAAACCAACTGAAGACATAAAGGCTTCTCCACAAGTCGTCACTTTAAAGTTGCAAGAAGATTCAAGTATACCAATTTCTTCACATAAAGTCTCATGGAATGGAAACTATGCAGGTGGATAAAATAACTTGGGCCAGATATTTAGAGATCATCATCTTCTCCACCACAGCATTGGCCAAACTCAAACAAACTCCACAGATATTTACTTCATTACCAAACACGTTTTCTATAGAGAGAACCCATGGACAAGCGGACTCCAGATTCTTTGTAGCAAAAACTATTTTCTTACTACATGAAATGAACAAGGATCTTTTCAATTATCTGGCCTTCTGTTGAAAACAGTAAATAACTCAGAAGAAGAATCAGTCAACATAGTACAAGAAGGTAGCATGTTGCATCTTATTGAGGAATCCAATTGAAAATAATCTCATACTGCAGAGCAAGTGTATGTATCCATGCAGCATGATCCCAAGGCAGATTCATCAGGTTTTTAGAGCCAATTTTATATCAAAGGGAAGTGTTATAGCACATGTATAGGCGAGCAACAATCAACAACCCAAACACTGACGCCAAACAAAAGAGTAGCAATTCTCACAATGCAGGAACAACTTGTGTGATGCTAAAATGTAATGCTAGCATGACCTCATCCCTTCATAATGGGTAAATTCTCAAAAAACAAAATGCATGCTTAGTTAGGGCCACAATCACTACACTTGCTTCTTAACAACTGAATAGAAGCACAGTTGTTTTTCCCATGAACCAACAACTAAACATTGGAACCATTGTCCTGACTATTGTGCATGTGATGGTACTCCTCCACATCTAGCAACATACCCCAGTAAATCAGAATAGGGCTAGCTAGCAATCCACTTGCTCCACCAACCAGCTCAACCAATAAAACTCCAATTATTTAACAATCAATATCCATAGTGATACTCAACATAAACCCATTCAAAGCATAAATTTTTGACAAGAGTTATGAGATTCTAAAGCAGGTATTCAATTCAGAATTCCATAAACATGTGGCTGGCCCTCATTCATGATGTTTACATGGCTCCTTTAGCAGTCTTAAAAAAACTTATATATGGAAGGCACATTAAGTTGGGCCATGTTTTACCTGCAATAACGAAAAAAAAAAAACATTTATTGTTAGTTACAAGCATTGCATTCTTAGTCAAATGCTTAACCAGCATCTCATGTTCTAATATCTCTAAAAGATAACACATGTAAATAACAATTAAACAAATAAAATACCTTGCTTTATTCCAGCTACCTACCCTACTGCGATTAGAATTTCTAGTGCGCAGGGGTGCATTAACAGCTTTTCGTGCAATCTCAGCTGCCACAGGAAATTGGTTTCCCTGGAAATTAGACCTCCTTTTTGCAAGAGCCCCCTGATTGTCATTATATTTTAAAGTAAATATTAGAAACATGCAGACATAAACAACATGGCTAAGAAACTTTATATGAATATATGATCATGTCTCATAAACTAAAGTACCTGTCTAAGAGAAGATCTTGAATCCATATAATGCCGTAGCTTTGAAGACTTATCTTGAATAAAATTGTTCGAAGACTTTTGGCTCTTGTTCTGTGTAGGCATACAAATTAAGAAGAAAAATAAAATATGTTAAAAACATTGAATAATACAAGGCATCAACAAGTGGCAAAGACAATGAAATACAATTTTACATAGGAAAATCTTACCGGTACTCGTCTTTGCTTGGTCGTCTTCTTGTTCTTAGACATTTTGATGATATCATCTATAAATAAACATCAGAAGATTATGGATATTAGATAACATTATTCAGAGAAAAATATTAGAAAAAAATGGCTTTTGAAAGGTCATTCGAAATATAAAGCACACCTAATGTCATGTCCATCTTCTTCTCTGTAAGCGCAATTGCTTCAGTTGTAAGAGGTTTGGCAGCCATCTGATAATGTATCTATAATTTGATAAAATAATAGATATATTATATACATACACAAATTTATAACCAACCAAGATGAGTAACAACACAAAACCAGTTACAGAGGAAAACATTAGTGGCATCTTTGCAATTTTTAAAGAAAGAGTAAAGAAGAAACAAAAAAGATCGAGCATATCATCAAACAGAGGAGAAAGGAACGAACTTTCCCCCTATGGAGTTCGCAAATTGCTAAATTAACAGCGATAACAAAACAAGTCGATGCCTATAAAATCCTAAAACTATCAACCATGCTATTTTTCTAATTCTATAAGGAACATCGAAAGATTCAACCAACAAAAGGAGAACACACCAACGCGATGTTGAAATTTCAATTTCTGACGGAAAAAAAAAAGACTATTGAAAGAGATAAAATTGGCAGAGAGAAGGCTTACTCGCAGGCGAAGATGAATCTCAAACAGTTGAATGGAGTTGCAATCGTACGAAACGTAGCTAGGGTTTTGGTTCGTATTATTTCTGAGAGATAAGAGAAAGATCAGAGAATGATCTAGGGAAAAGAGAAGAGAGTGAAAACCGAGAAGGGTAAAAGGAGAGGGTTCGATATTTATGTGACGGTAGATGGCGGTGAGTTAAGCGGGTCAATTTCTAATTGGATCCACAAACCCATAACCCGGTAATTTTCCTATGTTTTTCAGCTGTGGTTACCCGGTTTTTAGTGGATTTGCTATTTCTTTCTTCTTGCGCATCAAGGCATATTCGCGTTGACTCATTTATTTACCAGCTAAAACCAAAGATTTTTTTTTCTTCTCAAATTTGATGACATATCAGCTTCTTATAATTTTTGTACTTTTATTGTTTTAATTCTCGATAATTTTTTTATCATATCATATACATCATATACATCTTATAAAGAGCCAGATTTTGTTACGGCAATGAAGCAGGTGCTGTCAGCCTCTCCTGCAATGCATTTTCCGGGAAAATTTTCGGACTCCTTTTATTGGATACGCTGAATGTATTTGCGGTGATGAATTGGATGGCGATGGTACGGGTACGGGATGCGGTACTGCCTCGCACTGAGTGTGTATCCCTTATAAATAGGGGTTTTCTTAACTTTGTGTTTGCAGGTTGGAGAATCACGATCAATGGCTTTCATGCGACTGTGTCACTTACCCTTGGAATCGAGTCCGAGCAACACCGCGCTGCCACTCCTTCTCCTTTACAATGAGCGCCTCCTCTGTTTTTAATGCTCTGCGCAATGGGTGAAGATGCGCCAGTGTCTGGCAGATTAGTGTGTGCCGGAGCATGTGCTTTTCTTGTCCCCTTCTTGATTTGTTTCCTTCCCTTCTTCCATTGATTTTTCCTTTTGCCTGGCTCTCTTTGTTTTTTTTTAACTTTTCTTTTTTAGAAAAGTAGTTGATTTGTTTGTTGATTAATCATTGCAGAATTTGGTTGTTGTGTGGTTTGTTAAATTATTTCACCAAATTAATTTGGTTGTGTAGCAACGTGATGATGTGATCATTTACATTGAATTCTTGCTCTTGCAGGTTACAACTCCCGACATGATGATATTCATTTTCTTGTTCATTGATTGTTATACATTTAAGAAAACTGTTCTGTTTTACTTTCTAGGGCTTGGAGCTGTCTGGAACACTGCAAAAGTTGAACCAGGGTCAATCGTTGCTGTTTTTGGCCTCGAGATTGTTGGTCTTGCTGTAAGTTTCTTGCATGTAATAGTAAATGTATTTTTTACTCAGACTCAAACTCCCATTGCAATTGATTATTTATACTTGCAGGTTGCAGAGGGTGCAAAAAGTGCTGGTGCATCTCCCATTATTGGCATTGATATCGATAGCAAAAATTTGAAACAGGTATATGTTTGGAACATATGCCCTTGATGTTATGAAGTGATATGCTCCAAGGTTTCTTATTTCCAAGCAAGAATGTTCTTTAACTGTGTACAACTTTAAATATCCATCTTCTATTTACTTGTCTTGCTGTTTTACCTTGCGGCGAAGAACTTTGG
Organism: Stylosanthes scabra; assembly: GCA_036250425.1. Lineage (NCBI taxonomy): Eukaryota > Viridiplantae > Streptophyta > Magnoliopsida > Fabales > Fabaceae > Stylosanthes > Stylosanthes scabra. The sequence goes on from JASCZI010060479.1 coordinate 41,132, forward strand.
AGTCACTGAGTTCATTAATCCTAAAGATAATGAGAAACCAATTCAGCAGGTCATAGTTGATCTTACAAACGGCGGAGTTGATTATAGCTTTGAGTGCATTGGAAATGTATCTGTCATAAAAGCTACTTTGGAATGCTGTCATAAGGTGAATAATGCTGCTGCCGTGCCTCATTTACTCAATTGTTTAAATATTACTTTGGATGGGCATAACCATGAAAATATATGTTTTGCTGAAAAAATTCCAGGGCTGGGGAACATCAGTTATTGTGGGTGTTGCAGCATCGGGCCAGGAAATACCAACCTACCCTTTCCAATTGGCGACAGGTCGTGTCTGTAAAGGAATAGCTTTTGGTGGCTTCAAGAGCAGGTCACAATTGCCTTGGCTTGTGGAGAAGTACTTGAAGAAGGTAATTGGCTATGATGCATTGGGTTGAATTTAGTGCATCATGCACTAAAGTTGAATCATAATAAATGCCACTCTCTCGCAATTTAAATCTAACAACTGGATTGCCTTTGCTCACCTTTGCTCACGATGCACCAAGTTTAACTTGATACATCTCAAGAGATTTCCTATGGTTTTTCTCAAGTGTTTCAAACTCCAATATTGTTGTCAAAGTGTTGGTATTTTTCTTTGTTGGGGTATTTTTTTATACATTGCCAGGTATTTGGCAATCTTTCTGGCTTTTTTAGCATGGGATTCTGTGTAGGGTTATGATACGAGAGTTTTACCACCACTTTAAGGCAGATTCACTATTTCAACTTCTATTTCTTATCTATATCAGTCTGACTTTTCAAATCATGCTACTAGATGCTGTTTTCTTTTGTAGAAAATGTAGAGTAATTTTTTGTTCATATTCTTTGAATGGATAATGTAGAGGTACTAACACTGAGTTAAAAGTAGATAAATGATACATGCATTTTTTAACTTTGAAGGTTTATCCCAAAACTATGTCAAATGGCTCAAGAAATGGGAAATGATGAACGAGCCCTGCTTCTACACTCTGCTGGACTGCAATCTATGTCGTATATGGTAATGCTTCTGGTCAGATTCATTCTCCTCCAGAATATTCTTATGCATTTCTATATGTTCATTTAAGGAAGGGCTTGACTTTGTCTTTACTTCATTGATGAATTACAAGGATCTACCGATTTTATTTTCTCTTTGAAAAGGAGTGCCACAAGGATGTATAGACAATTGAAAACATGATCATTGTCAGTTTCAACTTGTTTGCTAAATGCGGTTTGTGATATCGATGTTAGTGGTTTCTTTGTGTATTTGGTAACATGTGTTATTTTGGAAATTGAATTTGTTAGTTTTTTTCATACAGTTGAAATGTAGGTTATGTTTCTTTTCCCCAATCTGGTACACTTTGATCCCAAACAGCTTGTCACCAACTTTTATTAATTTACTCTATGTCTTGTATCTTGAATGGGTTCTTGGGTTTGTCAATTGAAAAATGAAAATCTAGAACTTAAGCTGTTAAAAAATGATGTAAAGAATCTATCATACTTTCTGAAAAGCATGTAAAGAAAATTATGAGTTATGAGAAAACAAAATATATGCTAACTGAATTTCATGTTAAAATGAAGCTTGTGTCATAGAAAATGAGATCGGGGGCTAATTTTGTTATCCATTATTTTTTATTAAATGGATTGTTGAATTGGCTAAATTAAGTTTCTCTTTACGAAGTATTAAAAAAAGTTCTTGAAATGATTCGTAATGCGACAGTAACTTGCTGATTCTTTTGTTAATGTATATGTATATAGATATGCATCACTTTCTTATATTATCTCTATACATGTATGTATACTTCTTGAAATTTCAAAAAAGTTGTAACTGCTTCATTTTAGTTATATGGAAATTGATGATGGTGACTATATTTGTGTTTGTGCACACATTTTTCGATGCTCAGTGTATGGAGGACGTAGCAGCAGATGCTGCACAATGAGTAGGAAGGGTATGCAGCTTCCGGTGAGCCCCCTATATTTCTAGCAGCTTCATTTTACTGTGCCACAAGAGCAGCTAATAAAGTGGCAAGGAAACAGCTTTTATGGAACAATTTTATTGGAGCATTATCAGCATTTGAATTGAAGGTCCCTGCAACCATGCCTATGGTTAAGGAACATGGTTGTACTTGACATTGCACAAAGATGTTTGAAATGGATGATGGGCAATAAGAAAATTCTATTGACATTGAAATGGTTGGTTAAGTAATATGCAAGCTTTTTCTTTCAATAGTTTTGAGTTATATATATATATATATATATATAGAGGTGCTCTATTAGTAAGATTTTGGCTTATAGGCTTTGAATACCAGTGGCAAAATAAATAAATAAATAAATAAAGAGCCCATTATTTATAAAGTGAGGTTCTTTCTTTTGGGAGAAAATATAATTTGCTGAATTTAATATATGTATGTCAGTTTTATGTATTACAATAGCAGGTGAATAGCTTTTGAATCAAGAACGAGCCAACTAAATTCTAAAACCTTTGCTTTAGGTTGGCATATTTATTTTAGGCTTTTAGCAATATTCTTTTTTCTAAGTAATAGGTATTTTCATACGAAAGATAAGGGGTTGGACAAAAACATGGATTGCGATCCGGAAGAAGTTATGTTATTTATACTAACATATATTTTAGTATTATTAAGCCAATTGTGAATATTTAATTTTATAAATAAGTTGGCAACAAAATAATGAGTAAAAAAAGTTGCAAGTTTGATTCCCCAGTTGAGATAGTACCTTTAGTAGATTTTTTTTAAAAAAATTTGAGATAGTACCTTAATTATTATTTTGCTTTCTTTCACACTAATTTGAAAAGCATTCGTACACCATACTATAAAATTAGGATTATTGCGTAATAATTATTTAATAATAAATTCTGTACATTTTTATAAAATTTGTACATTTTTTGTTTCCGGGTTGATTAATTTTTTGATGGACTGTTATTTTATGTTTTTATATTTTTCCTTTCTTGAATTGTAGGAAAACGATATATCATGTGTTTAGGTCACCAAAAATATCATGTGTTTGAATAGGTAATATCTCATAGTTACCTTTTCATGTCCATGTCCAAATACCCGTGCAGAGCTAATTCTACTAGTTATACATGCTAATTCTACTAGTTATATATAAATTATAGAAAATATGTTAGTATGGTGTTCACAAAAAAAATCATAGAGTATAGTACTTCAAGCTTTACATATGTTCATCGAAAGATTATAAATTTTTATAAATTAGAATCAATGGTTATAAACCATGGAGTTTGATATTTCATGATGTACCTGATTTGCTTCCTAAATTATATTCATGCAAACTAAATTAAATACTAAACACAATAAAAGTTAATTTATCTTAAATAATATAATTAAACTATGTAAAATTATAAATATACTTAAAATATAATTACTCTCTTTCTCTGTCTTTACACACTATGTTTGTTTCGCTAGAAAGGGAGAAGAAAGAAAATTAAGGAAGAAAAAATCAGAGAAAAAAAGAGATTTTTCCCTTGTTTGATTGTGCAAAGAAAATAAGAAGAAAGAAAAAAAATTGCACATGGGATCCAAAAATTCTTTTTTCTCACTTCACATGCGAAAAAACCTAAGTAAGAGTGTGATGGAAGATAAAAGGACTCTTATGTCCTTTCATATGATTATAAATTTTGTTCATTCATTTTTTTAAAAAAATAAAATTAGTGTTATATAAAGAACAAGTACAGAAAATAATAATAATAATAATTTTTTTGCTTTTTATAATATATTAATATTATTTAAAATAATCTTTTTAAATTAAATGAAAATATAAATATTTATTTTATTATACAATAAAATTATATTTTTTTTCTTATGACATTTAGAAAAAAGCAAGAAAATATAACTAAAAGTTATAAATTCCTTCAAAACTCCTGGATCAGATAGTTTACAAGCTTTCTTTTATAAGAAATATTGAGATTTTATTGGTGAAGATATTAGAGGCATTGTTAGTAGAGCCTTTTATGATGAATCCTTAGATCTTACTTTCTTTGAGACTCTTATAGTTCTTATCCCTAAGGTAGAGAATCTAACTTCTTTCGGCGACTTCAGGCCTATTAGTCTGTGTAATATTTTATACAAAATTGTTACAAAAGTTCTTGTGAATCGTTTCCATCCTTACTTATCTGATGTTGAGGGGCCTCTTCAAGGGGGTTTAATTCTTATGCGATGGACTACAGAAAATATTATTATGGTCCAGAAAATTCTTCATTACATGAAGCGATCTAAAGACAAATATGGGGCTTTAGCTTTTAAAATTGACTTGGAAAAGCCTATGACAGAGTTGACTGGCAATTTCTTAAGCAAACTCTCGTTAGTTTTGGTTTTCCTAGTTCTATTGTCTCTTTAATCATGACTTTCATGTTGTCTTAACCTTTAGCTATTCTGCGGAATGGGAACAAGCTTAATAGTTTTTGCCCACAAAAATTTTGAGGCAAGGGGACCCTATGTCTCCGTAACTTTTTATTCTTTGCATAGAAAGGTTGGCTTCCATGATTTTTCACAAGGTTTCTCTTTGTGAATGGAATCCAGTTGCTGTGTCTCGCGGTGCACTGATGGTGTCTCATCTCATGTTTGTCGATGATCTGCTTCTCTTCTGTAAGGCTAAGAAAACTTAGGTTAAATTGGCTATATGAAAGTTCTTGATGATTTTTATAGGGCTTGTGGTATGAATGTGAATTTTCAAAAATCTAAAGCCATTTGCTCCAATTCTATCTCTAATTCAAGGAGGGAAGTTTTCTCTGAGGTTTCATCTATTCGCTTACTGATAGCTTTGGTAAGTATTTGAGTGTGAATTTAGGCCATCCTTGTGTTAGGAGAGAATGTGCTCAGCAAGCTATTGAAAAAATTTAAAGTTGGCTTGCTAGTTGGAAATGACGACTTTTTAATAGATAGAGCCGGTAATCTTTGTTTGATTAAATCTTTGGTTTCTTCCCAACCTATTTATCAAATGCAAATTTACCAATTTTCATCCCATGCTTGTGAGAAGATGAATTCATTAATCAGACATATTTTTTGGAAGGGTTCTAATTCTACTGATAGGAGATATCTTCCTTTGGTCAATTGGGATACTCTTATCACTCCTAAAAAATTTGGTGGTTTTGGTATTAGAGACTTCTCTTGTGTTAATAAGGCCTTGCTAGGAAAACTTGTATGGCAAATTTTGTCTTGCAATGATAAATCATGGGTTCAACTGATGACTGCTAAATATTTACGGAGTGATTCTTCCTTTATTGTTTCCAACTTTGGTTCCGCTTATCCCTACTGGAAAGGCATTATGTCAACCTTTAATTCTTTGAAGGATGGCTTTCTTTCGGATACAGGGGCTTATGTGTCAATGTCTTTGGCATGTTTTTTAGACTCCTTATGATCGCCTTTGTGATTTTCTTCCCTTTGTCCACATCTTTGAGCTTGATTTCACAATTTCTGATATTTGGCATAATGGATATTGGCATTGGGAAAACATGGCAACTCCTATTCTGGTGGATATTTTGAACAAGCCTTTGGAGCTTAATCCTGATAGTTCTGTCAATCATCCCAAGTTGGGTTTGGAACAATAATGCCTCCAAGCTCTATAACACTAGAGAGGGATATTTGTGACTAATTGAAAAGAAGCTCAATCTGAATGTTACTTCTAATTGATTGTGGTTATGGCGTTCGAATATCCCTAAGAAATTGAAGCTTCTTATTTGGCTCCGTGTTTACAATGTTCTTCCAACAGCTGTTTTAATTTTCTGTATCATCGTGGATTAATAGCTTCTGATTTGTGCTACAGGTGTGGTGAGGCTCCTAAAACGGTGATCCATTATTTGTTACATTGTTTCAAATCCCAACAAATTTGGTCTATGCTCAAGCCAAATATGGAGATCTCAGCTTCAGATTTTTTGACTTGGAATAAATGTTCCCTTCGAGAAGATGAAGCTTTTACAGCTGCTTGTTTATGGTGGATATGGATATATTGTAACCAAGAACTCTTCAATGTTGGTGAGGAGTGGTCTCCCACTAGGGTGGTGCTTCATGGGAGGCAATGGAATCAAGATTTGGAGGCTCTTGGTAGTAGATTCCCTTTTTTGAAACAAAGCTTTAATTGTCTGTCTTGGTCAAAACCTCTTTTAGGGATGTGTTGAAAATATACTTTTTTCTCAACGAAAATCTAGCTTTGGTTGTGTTGTTAGAGGAGTTAAATATTAAATTGGCCCCTGAAATTTGCGGCTACGATCAAATTGGCCCCCAGAATTTAAATGTTATCAAATTGGCCCCTCACTTTTACAATTGTGACTCACATTGGCCCTTTTAAGGTTGTTCATCAAAAAAACGATGATGTGATCGTTAATTATTCATGCTGAACTCTAAAAACACAATGTCGTCATCTGTTCCCATCATCATAGTATCAAAATGACATCGTTTAAGGCCGAAGGAAGTTAAAATCTTTCTCACATAACACATTGAAAGATAGATTTTAACTTCTTTCACTCTCAAATGACAACATTTTAGTACTTTGTTGGTACAAACATATTGCGACGTCATTTTATTAGAGTTCGGCGTGGACAATTAACTGCCAAATCAACGTTTTTTAATGAACAACCTTAAAAGGGCCAATGTGAGTCATATTCATAAAGGTGGGGACCGATTTGATAACATTTAAATTTCGGGGGCCAATTTGATCGTAGCTCCAAATTTCAGGGGTCAATCTGATATTTAACTCGTTGTTAGAGAAGATTCACGTCAGTGGGTGAAGGGATGCTCTGGTTTTCTTCTGTTTTGGAGTGTTCGCCGTTGCGAGATTTTTGCAATTTGGAGAGAATAAGCCTTTTCTTGGGAGTGCGGGATTCGAGCGATGATTTGTGAGACGGATTCTAGGGATGCTTTTCTTGTTGTTCAGTCTTTGTCTGGTGTTGATGAAGATGAGGATTTTGAGGATAAAATTAGAGAACTGTACGTGCGGTAGAAACTGGAATGTGCACTTCAGTTTGGTACTTCGGAGGCTTATAAAGTAGCTAATTCATTCGCTAAGAGAGCCGCTTTGGGAAAAGAAAATTATGTGGAATGGCTCCAATGTTAGAGAGGTCTTCAGGATTTGATTCTTTGTGATGTCCCTGATTTGAGGACTTACTCTGTGTAGCTGTATTTTCTTTGTATACCAAAAAAAAAATACTAGACTCTTTATAATTATAAAATTTCGTATATTGTTACAATAATTTTTTTTAAAATTATGTATAATTACTTTTATAACGAGTAATATTAGGTAATTAATTTTTTTCGATCATCAACGTCAGGCAAGTTTTTTAAAATCATTTTATTAATTTTAAATTTTAAATAATATCTTTAATTCTAAATACTAAATTATAAATTTAAATTATAACCCTGACGTATGATAACTAACTAACTAAAAATTGGTTCCCTATGAGAGAACAACATGAATATTTAAATTGTATTGATAACTAGCTAAATTGTTTTCTTATTCTGAATTTCTCAAACAGTGTGCTTCGTATTAGGTGAGTGAAATGAAGTAATTCACATATCATTATTCTCTTAATTTTTTAAAAAAAATGGAAAGCTAGATATAAAGTTGAATTAGCTATGACAAGATGCAATGCAACATTATATTGCATGGAAGCAAATCTTAATACTTTATGCAGCACGTATCTATTGCTTTTGCTTAGTTGTAGAAAAGGTTCGAGTAATCGAGTCAGAGTTAATTCAACAACAACCTTATAATGATTATAAAATAGTCGATTGGCATATGCTCAGCTTTGACAATAATTTAAAACTGATCCAGAAAGATGACATCATATTCATTCATATCTATGGTTGCGTACGTTAGTTTGGGACTGTAATGTATGCGTCCGTTAATTAAACAAGTCGCAAGTAGCAGTGCTACTAATTAACTTTTTTATTTAAATTATAAATTATTAACTAAACTTTATATATGGAAAGATACTCTGAGCTAGCTCTATATTATTCAAGTGATCTGAAGAGTAGTCTAGCGTAGCCAAATTAATGTGAATGACACGTGAAAAGGAGAGGAATATAATTATATGTATGTATGTCATACCCAACACACAATTTGCCCGAATCTTGGTGCCTCAATACTTGCGCATGCATGTATATAATGTATTAGCTGTTTTTCAGATTCTTGCTTCTTATTTAAGGTTTTAAAACCAAATTTAATTTCCATCTATCTCTCTCTATCATTTTGCATTATTTCTAGTTTAATTTGCTTTTTCATACCGCAATTGCTTTGCTCAATACTTAATTACTTCAGACACCAAAAAAAAATACTTAATTACTTCAGAAGTCAATAAGTACCATATGAATTATGAAAGACTTATTAATTATTTATTATAATTTAATACTTAATTATTGTTACTTATATCTATTATGTGCTGCCGCTATATAAAAACGTCTGAACTCTAAAGTACACATTATATTATATCAAAATTCTAAAAGCACCAATGATACTCAAAGATTATATATGCATAATAACCAACAACCTGTGCCATTGAATCTTCCCATATATATAATATCACATGAAATTTAAATTAATTAAAGTGAAAGAATGAAACCATATATAATTATTCTTCTACTTGCCCACCCATAAGATGGATGACAGGGCTCCGTTACGTTATAATATGATTGATGATCGATATATGATAATACAAAGCAACAGATACTAGCCCAATACAGTGCACTGCACACACACACAAAATCACATCACATCACATATAAAAGTAATCCTGCGCATTAGTCCAAAAAAAGAATCAACTACGAAATTTTTTGTTACTAGTTAATCATTTAATAAAGAAAAATTATTGCATGTTTGATTATATTAATTGATGTGGTTGTTTTATTTATAAAAAAATTGTTAAATTTAAATATCTATAGATATTTCGAAAAAATATTTAAATGGAGACGCGTAATAAGAATGGAGCACAAACATGAGCAAAATTATAAATTGGGATGGACACCGTCCCACATATTCGTGTTACGTGTATCCAATAAGTATCAAATAAAAGTCATATTAAAATGTGCTTGACAAGAACAAATAAAATAAAAATTTTGTTCAAGTTTATATATTGAAAAAAACACCTTTTTTTTAAGAAAAAAATTTTAACTTATTTTCTTGCTAAGATAGATATGTACCCTAAAATATTCTCAATAATTAATGCAATAAAATTTAATATATTAATTATTAAAATATATGAGAATATTAGCATAGTTGACAGAATATGTGAAAACTGAATATTTGCATTACTTTAACATAGTACAAAATCATGATATTTATAGATGATAGATTAGGAACTAATAAGTTCAAAAATATCAAGAACTAAGACTAACAAACTAACTAAAATCTCAACTAATCTAACTAACTATATAATAGAAAATAAGTTTAACTAACTTATTATCTATACTTTCAATACCCCCTTCAAACTTAGCTAGGTGGGGATCGAACACAACCTAAGTTTGGAATGAAACCGTGTAAAGAGATTGAGAGAAACTGGTTTAGTAAAAGCATCTGCCACCTAATCTTGTGAAGGAATGTGAAGAATATAGAGCTTTTTTGTGTCACCAGTTCCCTTAAGAAGTGAATGTTCATTTCTATGTGCTTGCATCTACTGTGTAAACCGAATTGAGTGTGAGTGACAAGTGGACTGGTTGTCACAGTAAATTACTAGAGAAGTTTGCTGCTCTATATTCAATTCTGCCAACAATTTTTGGATAGCCATAAGCTCAATTTGTGCAGATGCCATAGCTCTGTATTTTACCTCAGTGGTGCTTCTACTTAGTTTAGTCTGCTTTTGACATTTCCAGGCCACTAGGTTGTTGCCAAGATAGATGCAGTATCTTGTGATGGACTTTCGGTCATCAACATCAGCTTCCCAATCAGCATTTGCAAAACCAATCAACCTATAATTAGCATTCCTTGAAAATAGTAAACCCTCAATAACTGTACATTTAACATATCTCAATATCCTTTTGATAGTCTTCCAATGGTTTAAAGTAGAATTGTGAATGAATTGAGATACTCTGTTAACAGAGTATGTCAAATCAGATCTTATAGTTGTTAGATATTGTAGAGCTCCTACAATAGACCTATACAACTTAGGATCTGCACATGGTTCTGAGTCCTTTGATGTAACTTGATGGAAGAGATCATTGGAGTTGACATATGATTGGCATCTAACATTCCGGCTCGTTCAAGAACTTCTCTAGCATATTTCTGTTGAGATAAATGTATCTTTCCATCCTGCAAATGATTGATCTCTAGACCAAGAAAATAATTTAGAGTACCTAAATCCTTAAGGGGAAAAATACCATTCAGTTATGCAATCAAAGTGTTAATTTCAGCTGTATTATTTCCAGTAACCACAATATCATCTACATAAGATAAAAGATATATAATCGAAGTAGATGAATGTCTAATAAATAATGAAGTATTAGATTTTTAAGTTATGAAATCCTAAGGTAAGTAAAGTTTCTTGTAAAGTGAGAACCAAGCATGTGGGGCCTATTTTAGCCCATACAAAGCTTTATTGAGTTTACAAACCATTTGAGGATTTTCATTGGTATAACCCTCTGGTTGGTGCATAAGCACTTGTTCCTTTAGCTTTCCATTGAGAAAAGCATTATTAAAATTAAATTGTCGAAGAACTCATCCTTGAGTTAAGGCAATAGTGATGACAATTCTAATAGTTGATAGCCTAATAATTGGGCTATAGATTTCCTCATAATCAATGCCTTCGGTTTGTTGAAATTCTTTACCAACTAGACTAGCTTTGTATTTAAGAATTTCACCTTTACTATTCTTTTTTATGTCAAATACCCATTTATTGCCAATTATAGTGGTTGTAGCAGGAATAGGGACTAAGTCCCAAGTGAAGCATTGTTGAAGTGTCTTATATTCAGCATCCATGGCTGCCTTCCAATGAGGGCAAGCCAAGGCTTGCTTCGTGATTTTTGGAATTTGGTGAGTTAGATTAGGGGTAACGGTATTGAGGATTGTAGGTAATGAGGCTTTGGATTTGGATCTAATGATCATTTGGTGAACATTTGGGTTGGGATGGTTGGTAATGGGTAAGCAGATTTGAAGTTCGCTTATTGGAACAGGTTATGGGGAGGGAGAACTAGTGTTAGTGGCTGGAGGAGGAACATAAAGCGTTGTAGGTTCAGGTGGTAAGGTGTGTGGACCATTTGGTGACAGACTTAGAGTTGGATGTGTAATCATAGTGTCTCTAAAAAGTGGTACAATAGTATCATTTGTAGCTACAACAGAATTTAAGTTAGTAGGAGTAAGAGTAATAGAAGATGAAATTAAATTAGAGTAAGGAAAAACAGATTCACCAAATATCAGACTTCTTGACAAATAAATTCTACCATCCTTACTCATGCACTTATAACCGTGATGATTACTATCATACCCAAGAAATATGCATTGTTGAGATCTAAATTTTAACTTATGCCTATTATAGGGTCTCAAGTATGGAAAATAAAGACAACCAAACACCTTAAACTTTTGTATAATCTAGCCTATGATGAAACAACTTTTCATAAGGGGGAAGAAAATTAAGGGATGCTGTTGGGAGCCTATTTATGATATAAGTAGCAGTAGTAACATCATCCTCCAAAATTTTATAGGACGGGCAGCAGTGGCCATAAGAGATAAAGCAGTTTCTATAATGGTCATATGCATTCTTTCAACTGTACCTTGCTGCTGATGAGTATAAGGGCATGACAACCTATGTTAAATACCTTGTTGCTGTAAAAAGGCAATAAATGTATTCGATAAAAACTCTTTGCCATGATCAGATTGTAAGACTTTTAATATCTGACCAGTTTGTGTTTCCACGTAAGTTTTATAGTTCTTAAAAGCCTCAAAAGCCTCAGATTTATTTTGAAGTAAATACAAACAGGTATATTTACTATATGTATCAACAAATGCTATATAATATCGAAATGCAGATCGAGACGTGATAGCAGCAGGGCCCCAAATGTCAACAAATACAAGATCAAGAGGTGTGCTAGAATCATGAAAAGGTAATGCATGGATCTTGCTAACAGAAGAAAATTCACAAATATGAGGGGTGTATATTTTATCAGAGACAGAAACCCCATTTGTTTTTAAAATTCTCATGACATTTTGTAAATGAGCATGTCCTAACCATTTGTGCCACAAGTCAATAGTATGTTCTGATTTAGTGTTGGTAAAATTAACTTGTGCAGAATCAACAATAGAATTAGGTGCAGAGACAGCAGATGTATTAGCAATAGAACAAACAAGAACAAACAAAAGCATGACATGTTATGGGAAAGGCAGGATTTGCAAAAGAATCAATATTAGTTTTATTCATGTTACTCGATTCAGAATTACATGTGTTATCTCCATTGAGTGAAGTAGAGCTAGATGTAATAGGTGGAACACTACACAATGCAGAATCTGAGTCTAAAGTACATGAATAGGAATTAGGTGCATTTTCTATATCATTCACAGAACCAGAAACATGCAAAGAGTCAAAAGCACAGATTCCCCTTTTAGTTGTTCCCTGGAGAAGGAGGTCTCGTGTAACCTAATCACACACACAACAATGATGAGGCCAAAATTCAAAGAAAACATTGTTGTCAGCTGCAAATCTTGATACACTCATTAAATTTTGTGTTATTCGTGGCGCATACAGTAGATTCTTTAGCTTAAATTTGACATTGTTCTTATGATCTAGCAATTGAGTAAAACCAGTTTTTAAAATAGGAATACCCGCACCATTACCTACTAGGAGTTAATCATTGCCAGCTGTTGGTGCCTGAACAGTAAGGAAATTGTTAGAATCAAGTGTCACATGATGACTGGCGCCACTATCAGGATACCAAACAGAGTCTAGCAGAAGAGGTGGAGCAGTCACATATGCCTTAGGTTGGTGGAAACTGGATGGTGGTGTGGAATTGGAATAGGGAATCTGCACAAATGAATTTGGAGGATTGTTTGAAGGAGTGAACTGTTGATCATACCGATAATAGCAATTGTAAGATGCATGTCCTTCTCTGCCACAAATTTGGCAGAAGGTTTGATTCTGTTGCCAAAAATTGCGTCCTCCTCGTTGAAATCTGCCATAACCTCGACCAGGACGTCCACCTCCTCTTCCGTTGGAAGGAAAAATAGATTGAGTAAGATTGGCCATAGGAAGTGATTGGCCAGAGTTCTTGTTACGACCAACATATTATCATAGGCCTGAAGGAAGGATTCTGCTTCTGGAACAATAAAAGTGCCAAACCAAGCCATAACAGAAGCGGTGAAGCCATTGTATTCCTCATTGAGACCATCGATGATAACCTGGATGTGATCATCATCACTCAATTCATAATCAAGAGCTGTTAAAGATTCAAAGTAGTTCGAATCTTGGCAAGATATTCGTCCACGGTGCATGTTTTCTTGATTCCTCAAAGTTGAGATTTGAGACTCTGAATGCGAGTCTTGGATGTCGCAGAAAAGAGTTGAAGAATCGTATTCCAAGCTTCAAAGAAGGTTTGGCAGCAAAGAACCTTTGTCTGATAGGGTTTTGAAATTGAAACTGCAAGCCATGTTTGAAGAACAAGGTCATTCTGTCGCCATTCAGCAAAAGTCTCGGATCCTGGAGTATAGCGGCAACGATTGAGGCCGCATCAACATTTTTAGGCACGACGGCGTCCTCCTTTGTGGAATCGGCTGAACCAGAGACAGCAAGGATAGCGTCTTTCGATGGTGTCTTTGATGGATCTAAATGATGTTCCAAGCGCATCGTTTGGATAGTCAGTCATGCCTGATACCACCATGTGCTGTAGTTTTTCTCTTCCAGTTTTTCCGCAAGAGGGACAAGCCCAAATTTGAAAATGTGAGTGGAATTGGCGAGAAGAAAGGCCATGTTGAGGGCTGAAGACGATGGGTGAAAGGGAAAGTAATAGAGAGGTAGTGATGATCTTTTTCTTGCAGAGAGAAAACGAAAAAAATAAAAGCTCAAGAAGTGTGATTAATTGGCTCTTGATTCCATATTAGCATAGGTGACAGAATATGTGAAAACTGAATATTTGCATTACTTTAACATAATACAAAATAAAGGTATTTATAGATGATAGATTAGGAACTAATAAGCTCAAGAATATCAAGAACTAAGACTAACAAACTAACTAAAATCTCAAATAATCTAACTAACTATATAACATAAAATAAGTTTAACTAATTTATTATCTGTATTCTCAATAAAGAACAACATAAATTTAATATGATCCACCTATGACAAACATATAATGATTTTTAGTATACACAATAAAGTGGCAGGTTTTTGATCCGTCCCTACAGAGATTTAGCGAGTCTCTATTAAACTCTAACTTTGTCATTGATAATTTTGACCGATACATGTGGATATAGGTAAAATTGCCATCTCAAAATACACATGCATGATACCTGTTTAAAGATAATGTGCATCATGTATTAATATTGCAAATGATCTTAATGCTTTATATAATTAAAATATTATTATAATATATGTGTGTGTATATTTCACAAAAATCGAAATTAATATGTTTGTATATTTTGTATAATGTTCCCGATTCATATATATTATTATTAGTGACTACTTTATAGATAATCACGCATATTTGAGAATCAAAATGGTGAAAAGATTATATATATTTTATTGACCAATTAATTAGTAACACTTAGATGTTTTAAATGAGAAAACTTATATCATCTATTGAATAGTAAGAGAAATCTAACAAATGGAAATATAAATATATGAGTTAGCGGTCATGTATTAATTAATCACGACGCTTCATACGATCATTATCAAATGTATCAGAAAATCATATCCAAGGTAGATCTTATTATATACAAGAGCACTGAGGATGTTGGTTTTCTGAATGGATGAATAAATAAATATAACTCCTCTAATAATTATATTAATTATTATATATGGTGAGGAGGCAAGGAGGACCAATGAAATTAGTAATGCCCCATTTCCAAGTAATCAATGGGACCTTTAAGAATTATATTGGATCCTTTTTTTAAAATATAATAAGGGTCTCGTTAGCTTATATATAAATCTAAACTAATTAAAGGCAAGCCAAGTGTTAAATTTTCTAGTTCCTCTCCACATGTGGTTTTATCAGGACCATTATTTTTGCATGCAGTTTCCAAGGTCGACCCATTATTCCAGTTGTGCCAGTACATATAGAAGTAATTATTTAATTATTTATACAGTCACCAACATAGACTTTTTGAGTTTTAAATGGCAAGAAGATCTTCCATCTAAGCAAAACATGAATCCCGTGGACATAAAAAATATTTGTAAGTATCTTATGCTGTGGAGATCTAACTCTATATATATAACGTAGCCACATGATTCCTAACTGGGCATAGATTAATAATATACATTTTAAAAATAAATAACTTCAGGTTGCGAGAACCCTTTATTATTTGAAAATTCAAATAATTGATTTATTTTTGCTCTCTCTATATATATTATTTCTATGCATCGTATCGAAAAAGTTTAATTATGACAAAAGGATCCACAAAAGGGATATCATGATTCATGAGAGAAACAGCTAGACAAGATCTTGATAATATTATTGTCCAGTATTAACCTTAACCATGACGAGAAGATATATTAGGTTCAAGTCCCCGTGCGTGTAACACATATATATGCAGCATCAATCAATCAATCAATATAATTAAAAGGAAAAAAGAAGAACAAAAAAGAATTAAGGAGAATCTGATATATATATTGAAGTGGTGGTGGTAGGAAGGGTTTAAAGCGTTTTCCAAGGGATCGTTTTGCTGTGCAAATCGTGTATGTGCAATAATAATGCATGTGCATACAAATCTAATAGAGTAGATACCATATATTCCTTCACCTCCATCCACTTCCTTTTGTCTTCGTTTTCTTGATTATTACATCAATTAACCCTTATATTAATCCTACTCTACCTATCTCAATTTAGTTTCGTTCTATTATATCTTCCTAGCTTTGAAATGGGAAAATTGACGTATACTATATTTCAAGCAAAATTATTATTCTGTGAAAATATAAACTTACAAAAATAATGTTACATGTATAAACATTTTTGTCAACTAATTAAGTTCAATCAAATTGATTCTAGCCAAATAAATAAAAATTTACTTACTTAGTTGAAGAGAACCCACAGAGCAAAAAAAGACACTGTTATATTTATAATTACAAAAATGACTTGTATTTTCGTAAACTTATAAGAAAAAAAAAATTAGTGATTAATAGCATTTTAATGGTAAGAGATATAACAATCTATATCTCTCGTTTTATTAGTTTAAATTTTTAGAATAAATAATTTTATCATATGACATTAGAGTTTTTATAACCAAAAGATTTAAAGTTTGATTCATGTATAACTCCAAAGAAAAATAATTATTCAGGCCAGCACAATTAAAATGTTAGAATTAAAAGTGTATTGGCTAAAAATGCTTATCAATATAAATTAAAATTGTTAGTCCTTGAATATTTTTCACAAGAATTTATACAAAACTCTAATAAGAGACTCTTGTGAGAGAAAGTGTTAATAATGATGAATAAATCTATAATGAACTTTTAAAATAATCATGTAGAATACTTTTAAATGAGTGATTAATATTTTCTGTATTTTATTTTTATTATCATTTCTAAAATCTCAAACACTTATTTAAAAATATTTAATCTAAGACTAAGTTCATCTTATTAGACAAACCCAATAAAAATATATACTATTTATACCTTAAAGAAGACAATTTAAGGACTAAAAGCCTTGATTGGTATTTCTGCAAAAACAAATTCTAGTTTTAGAATCTGAAGAATAATATGCGCTTGCAAAACACTCCATGGTTAAGCTTTAAATGGCATCCTTTTAATTTGGAGGGGATTAGTGGATTTTCCTATAATTTGAATAATAATGGATGGGTTCACATGTCTTACAAACAGATTGGAGGATTCTCACTTTCCACCACAAAAACAACTCATAAAATATGTCCCACAAATCATGCGTGAAACAGCTCAATTAGATTTAGTCTCTAGGCAATTAATTATAACCACGCTATTATAATAATAATTAGCATAATAATCATTTATACAATATTATTATTGCTTCATTTATAAACTTATAATATATATTATCTCTCTTTAGGTCAATCCTCCTATTAAACAAACTATCGCTCCAAATTCAATATACCTCGAACCACATCCTCTAACACAAGTGGTAAGTGACTTGGATTGCTTAAGTGTCTAGTCTCGGGTTCGAATCTTAGGAACGACATGTATGAAGAACAAAATGTGGCCACGTCAAATCCCCCAAAATGAGCACTCGATAAGACATAATGGAATAATCTGAGCCTGTCGGATCTAGAATACCCTCCTACCAAAAAAAATTTAAGATACCTCGACTTACATACACTCTTTAATTTACAAAAGTATAAAATGCACAACAGAAAAAACGAGGATCATTGCATCAAAATGAATCATTTCAATTTTAGTTTCACATATATCATTGGAGCTCTGAATTAATATTGTTAATTGGTTTTTAGATTTTTTTTAAGTGACAGAATTATAGGTCTGGTAGACTCATATTAATTTTTTATATTCACATTCTTTTATACATACATATCTTCTCAAAATTTAAATTAAAAATTAAACACTTAAATAATTCAAATCATTTATATGGATGTATTGGTTTTTTAGATTATTGATATTGATTAGTACAACACATTTTAACTTTACTTTCATAATAATAGTTAGTTGCTGCTTAACTAAGCAAATTTACAGCTGTGGACTGTGGCTTTAAAGTTTAATGTATTATGAGGCGAGACAAATTGAGCGAGAGCTAGGAAACCACATGCACTGTGGAACCCACTTAAACCTTTAATTTCTTATTTACATTCACCATTAATCACTGTAGTCAACATTATCATATAAAAAAAAATTAAATAAAAAAGAAAGTACCTTATTGTAAAATAATAGGCTGCAGAGTCGTAGAAGAAGAATCATAGACAAATAATTAAATCAATCATGTTATTCTCACACTTGTTCCACTCATCCAATAATATATCCGATCCATCATACATGTATATATATATTTATTTTGTTTCAATGATATTTTATCACCAATGCCTGTATATAGTTAAAATATTAAATAAATTTGCACTTGCAGCGTACCTTATGTCGCGTGGCCACGTATGTCTCCCATGGCACCTTATTTAACTCTTTAATTAAATCAAACACGATCGCTTTCACAGATCTTCTCCCAAACTCTATATAATAATGTAGGCTTTATTTATGCTGGACTTGATTCTTAATAGATCCATTGATATATTTTTTTTATATAGTTGTGATTGGTGCATTAAAATGAGAAATGATTCTTCATTTTTGTCCAACAACTTTCATGAATTTGCAGATCGATAATTATAATTAAAGCCTAAAAAAACCGGTTTAATTGCAATAATTAATGACTTTACCGGCATAATTAATGAGTTCATCAAGTTTTGACCTTTTTTTTCTTTTCTACTTATTACAACCTGCAAAAATAAAGAACATTTTATTTTTGTAATGTATGCTGTGAAAATACTTTTAAATGCATAAAATTGTAAATTTGTATAATTTGATTTATTTCAGTAACCAATAAATTTTTTATTTAAATTAAAAAAATCCAATTAATAACAATAAGAATTTTATCACGTAATGTAATTATTACTTAAAATGCATTAGCGGGTAATATGATTTTACTAAAAGTAGATTTTAATTTGAAGTTGTTATCTTTAACAATTTGTATTATTTAAGTGACTTATTTTTTAAACCAATAAATTACATTTTGTTTTGGGTATCTTAATAAAATATATAGGTGTTAAAAATATTTAATAAATATTGAGGTTCCAAATAAAAAATAATAGTATTTTGATATTTTCTTGTAATGTGTAAGCACTTTAATACTAAACTCCTTTCTGTTTTATTTTTTATGAAAAAACCCTAAACCTCTAAGTTAGGATATGAAAGAGTATCGTGGTTATGGAAATTATCCTTAGTTAACATGTTTATTAAATTTATTAGAACAAATTTGTAATTAAAATGTGCTGCAAAATTTTTTTTTTCATGATGAAATCAATCTTAAGTGTACTGAAAATGAGATCTTTCGTATGCCAATGAGCTGTAGATTAAATGGCATATGTCCCCATTCCCTAGTAGAGGTCTCGGATTCGAGTCTTTCTCCCAACATATCTTTCGTAAAAAAAAAGGAAATCTTTCGTATAAGGAGGATGATTTAGATTTATAATATTATTTGGGTTTAAAGTTAATTTAACACAGGGTTTGAAAGCTTTTGACGGAGTTAGTGTGTTCCTACTTAAAATATACTTTACTATAATATTAATATTTACACATTTATTTATTAATTTATAAATTTAATCTTTTAAAAAATATTTATTGAATTTATTTACGAATTGAATTTTTTATATTTAAAAATCTAAAATTAAATATATCAATTTTTACTTTTAGATGTATAAAGACCCAGGTTAAGAGGGTGTTGTTTTTCCCCACTGGCATATTAAAAAAATTATGAGTAATTATATGTACATCATTATATTTGTCCTTGATATATTGTCGTTGTCCCATAAAAAATTATAATTGATTTTTTTAGATTTATACTAAAATATTTATTTAATAAATTTAACATACAATAATATTAAATTTGATTTAATATCAGAATTAATAATAAATTTTTTTATGATGATGTAATTTTGTGATTTTTCTAATTATTTAATTACCAAATTGAAAATTAGTTTTTTAAACATAGTGAAAACTAATAGTATTTTTTCTTCAAAAACTAGTTGAGATAAGAAAAAATAGCATTTATCTATTAAATAATACAATAGGTATATATAATTAACTTTTATTATTTAAAATTTATAGTAATTTATAAAAAAATGACTGAGGATTAACAGAAAAAAGTTGGTTTCCAATTTTTTCTAGTTAATATTGTGTATTCTAAGTTTTTCTGTTATACATAGTTGTTTTAAATATATATATAATAAGATTATGTTCACCAAAATACATGAGTAAAACTTCAGTTTACTTATACATGATTTTAGTTTTAGTATATTTTTGTCCTACTATTAAAATTTTTTGGGTTGGTCATTGTTTTTAGGTGATTTAATTTTAATTTAATAATTTTATCTTATTTTTATTTATTTTCATAATTTTTAATTTTTATTTTTTGAACCTTATATTTTTATGTTTTTTATTTTTAACTTTTCCTTTTTGTTTTTATTAATTCTGTATTTTTTAATTTTTTTAATTATTATTTTTTATATTGGACTTTTAAAAATATTATCAGGATGAAAACTTATTCATATTCCACGCCTGAAGAAAAAAAAAAAGAAGCAAATGTACGGTGCTTAGGTTTTTTAATATGTGGTTGGTGAGGGAAGGAAATGTATTATGGGAGGATTTATTTTTAATTTATTTGAATTTTATTTACTTGAATTTTTTCCGATGAACTATTTACTTGCATTTTAAAATTTTAATTATTAGAGAAGTGGATAAATGTGCAAGGGAAACGTTGTCTTGCAGATGTCAATCTTAAATGACTTCATTCCCAATTTCCCATGTGTAAAACCCTTATTAATCATATTTGTTAGACCGGGTCTTTATATTTGGTGAATTAACTTCTCATTCATAAAAAAATAATTATGAACCAACCCTGATTTTATTTTAATTATGATCTTTTCTCACCATAGAAAGCTCCAATAATGTATTAACAATTGGATAAGAAAGAAATAATAAAAAATTTAAACAACAACTATTTTAATTTATATTAATTAATACTTTTAATTAATAATAATATATTTTATTTATCATTGGACTTTTAATTAATATTTTTAAATATTATTAACGGACCAAAATAATAAATGGTGTTAATTATATAAGACTCTTCTGTAATAAATAACATGATCATTGTTATTATATTGAGTAAATTAACTTGAGAGTGCCAAAGTAACGATAATGAATGTAACAAAGAAAAAAATTGGTAGTCATAGTTTTTTTTATAATTATAAATGATAGGAGAAAATTTTGAGAGTACACATATTTAGAAATTAATACACTTGATAATGACAGTAGATGATAACTCATATATTTTATGGGTCATCACTTTTATTCTGTTTGGATTTTTTCGATTTTGGATCATGATTATTTTTAAATTTTGAATGATAACTTAATTATCGACTTTCTAACTCTAATTTCGTATAACTAATGTCATAGATAGACATAATTTTTTATTTTGACATAAATATATTATTGTATTCTATTTATATATAGTTTAATTTGATATGAGGAGAAAATATTGTATTTAGTGTTAATTGTCAAAATCAGAACTGTTTTTATTTATTACAATAAGGCAAATTCAAGCTTTTATATATATATATATATATATATATATATATATATATATATATATATATATATATATATATATAT
>JASCZI010060479.1:62798-113893 GCA_036250425.1 Stylosanthes scabra
AAGTGTATATTAGAATTAATATTTGAGATAATAATAAATAGTTTGTAAGTAAGGTTTTGTTATGGAATTACAATTACGAGTAGGTATGTTGAAATTTGTGTCCGATGTAGGGGATGCAATAAGAATAGTAGAAAGTGATGTATGTCACTCGATCGGAGGAAACATTCATTTTAATTTGTTTTCAAGAAAAAGAAGAAAAAAAATAAAATAATCCCCCACTATATAATAAGCAAATAGTAATAATTTATGTAAATGACATGTGTCTTCCTACTAGATGTTTAAAAAGGTGCATAAACATAAATATAAACATAAATAATATGTGTCACTTTATTAGATACTTGAGCAATTTTGTATCCGATTTTGTTAAGTGTACATATAAAACACATGAAACACAAACTTTTTCCACTTGAAGGAGTGGTTAATTAGGATGTATTTGTGTGTTTTATATATACATCAATATTAATCGGTAGATTAATTATTTAACAAGTGTCTAATATTAATTAAATTTAATAAATCTCCATTATATAAAAAAAGAATAGTAGTATATTATTTACTTAAAAAGTGTCTAACATTAATGGTTAACAAGTATTCAATTTTATTAATTGACATTAATATCTATGAAAATTTAAGAAAATAGTTAAAAAGTCATTATATTTTATTTATTTTTATTTTAATATTAATATTATGATAATACTACATATATTATTGTAAACTTCTAATCAGTACATTTAGTTAGGGTTTATGACATGTATAGATTCAAATAAAATGTCCTGTTAGTTGTGGATTGAATAGTCTAATCCAATCAAATATAATATGAAAGGCTAAGAGAATAAAATTATTAATTCGAATTAAATTAACTATGATGCTTTTCGGCCCACAATCGAATTTGAATTTTTTGGGTTAAATATCTGTGTTGTAATATTGCTCAAATTATTCAAGTATGTAAAAAAATACCATTTTTAAACAAAAATAAAATATGTTAGCTACTACAAATTTACAGCAAAAAAAAATTCGTATAGTTTTCAATTGAGTGTCTTTCACATATTGTGGCAACCCGCTATAAATTAACATAATAAAAGTAGGAATTAAATAAAATAACAAGGTGTACAAAAAAAAATAAAGACATAATTGATTGTTGATACATTATTATTGTTTAAATTTTGGTAAATAACAAGGTCCATATACAATCTTACAGTATTAAAAATATATGTGAAGATAGAATAAAATAGATAAATACAATAGATAAGATTCAACAGACTCATGTCCCGTGCAACGCGCGGTATAATAAAATAGAGGGCAAGTAGTAGAGTGAGGATATATAGAAGGAATGTAGGTGTATAATATCTGATCCACCAGCGATGCAATAAAAATAATTTCATTTCCTTCAACTCTCGATCTCTCCTTATATATATATATAAACATACAGCAGCACTTGTCATCAGATCTCTCATTTAAATTTACCACCAATCACCATCACTTGAATTAATTAAGCATGGGTAGCAGCTATTTTGGAGAAGCTAATCTGGTTGGTAACATTGAAAGAGGAGGAAGTGATGGTTCTTCTTCTTCTCCTTCTTCATCGTCATCAAGGAAAGGGAAGAAGAACAGCAACTCATCAGAGAAGAAGCAGCCAAGGCAACCACAGAGAGGACTCGGTGTTGCCCAACTAGAGAAGATTAGGTTACACACTCAAATGCCATATGCTTATCATCATCACTCTTCTTCATACCCATCATCTAATTTCAACAATCTCAATATTAATGTATGTAATGTAAACTAATTCTCCATCCCCTTTTCTCTCTCTCTAACTAGATCGACTTTTATCGTTATATATTAAATTCATAATCATTATCATTATATATATATATATATATATATATATATATATATGCAGGATGATCCAAGAGTAGTGCAAATGGCAGCAGCATATTCATCATCGTCTTTCTCTTACTCTTCCTCATCTACATCATACTCTCCTTCCTATGCCTTCCAAACCGACATTATGGTACCTTCTTTTTCAATCTCATCAATTATTCTATTTCTTTTCTCTTTTAATTTCCTGCTTATTCACTTAATAATTTCATCCTATCATATCTTTTTCCCCTCTTAATCAATTCATATTATATGTTACAGCAAATTAAATCCGATCTGTAGTTTTAATCTTAGCCAAATCTATATATTAATTCCTTCATCTGCTTCAATTTAATTTAATTTCTCAAGCATCTGATGAGGAGTGCACGCAAGATTCTTTCTTTCTTTCCTTCATTCATAAAATATTCCAAGTATATAATAATATAGCGTATGATATGATGAGATTTTTACAAAAAATGGTTTGGCAATAATGCAGATGGGCCTAACTGAATATGAGAAAACAAACATGAGATATGGTGATTCTCGGTCAACAAATACACCAAGGTACTAATAAACTCATAAGTCAACACTTTCTCTTCTATTGTATTTATTTACTACTCATGATGAGTATATATATATATATATATATAAAATTAATTAATTTATTGCTGATATATATGTGACACCATTTTGAGTTTCTATTTATTTATATATTTGTTTATTTTTACCCAAAACAGATGGGAAACAGCTAATGCTGGCATGTTGGAAGAAAATCATCAGTGTTCTTCTCAATCCAACGTCACTATACCTTTCCTCAGCCTATATGTAAGGAATTATAATATAACATCAAAGAAACATGAATGCATAGATATCCTTATTTAATGATTTATATATATTAATATAATTTATGTGTGTATATATTACAGGGGTCACATGATGAGATTGATAGAGAGAATCATAGGAGTGGTGGTTCTGTGGGTTCAAGCAGTCACAACTCTGAATCAAGCGACCCTCAAGAACTTGATTTGGAGCTCAGATTATCTCTATGATCAATTCATGCCACCACTAGGATCAGATAAATTAAAATGAAGCACATAATGATCGAGAACGAGAACGCCAATGTTTATGTGTTTGCTTTCAATAAAAGATGATTCACTCTTTGTTGGAAAGAAATGAAGATTAAGCTATTCATGATTATTGTTCTCTAAACTCTCCATATTTTCTTCTTTTTCATTTTTCCTTATGTAGTACTTTTCCGTTAGTTAGCATTAGTTACTGGGTACAAGTACAGAGTTTTTTATACTTAAAAAAAAAAGAGAAAAATTAATTTAAAAAAAATATAATATTATATTATATTATTTTTTATTTGTGAGATTTTTTATTTGTGAGATTTTTAGATTATTATTTTATTATATTATAAATGATAAAAAATTTTATGAGATAAAAGAATAGATCGAAAAATAAGAGTAAAAAAATGTGTTATTTTTCCTTTCATTTGTGAGACTAAATCATTCATATTCAATTATTTAATATGATTCTCAGTATTTTTTACTTTATTCATTTCTTGATGCATATGTCCGAAGACCTAGGTGACAAATTGATATTTTGTCAAAAATATCTTCGTCAGTAGCATGATCATAATCTTGGATATTAATGATAAGGAGTAAAAATAAAGATATTAAAGCCAAAAATTACACCACAAGATATTACATGAAATGTTAAAAATATAATCATATGTATATCCAATCTATTTTGTCAATATAAGTTTTTGAGATAACCACTTTCATAACATGAAATTCATCTTCTAAAAAATAAGGCACCTAAAAGATAAAAGACATATTTTACATAAAGGTTACTACCAAACGAAAAGCAAAAGTTGTTAAGTCTTGCCAAAGTCAGAGTCAGAGAGCATCCTGGCCAGCCTCTAATTACAGGTTAATAACAAACCATGCATCTTCACAGGTAAAAACACATCCGCAATAAAAGGCATTACGATATTTGAGAATTTCCTTTTGCATATTTGAAAGTTGAAACGCTGCTACAAGAAATTAAAACACATAATTAATCCTTCTTGCCAAAGGAAAAAAATAATAAACATCATCAATAATAATAAAGCTAATTAACGTCAATGGATGAGTTTCAAGAAGCAAATGATGGAAAACCAGCTGTATTAGCTAGTGTCAACTAATAGTAGTGGTGAAAAGATCAATTAATAACAATAATATTAATCCATACTAAATAGTAGTAGAAATCACTTCAATATATTATTTCACTAGATGGACAAAGGACAATCATAATGGCCCGACGTTTTCCAATTGATTACGCTGACTCTTTTTCAATTTTATTTATTTATATTTCTTTTAAACATCCATGGCATGCAATTTAAACTTGTTCTTAACTCACTAAATATGTGTTATGTTAAATTACTCAAATTCCATTTTATCTCTAATACATGAGGGATTAATTATTAAATTTTCTGTCTGATAAATTTCTGGGTGCACAAAAAAAAAACTCAAATCCCCCATTATATGCTCACTTTTGTATGTTTGTCTTACAATTTTTTCTGTAAGTATATTTAAATTTGTTTATAAATTATGAAACTCTTTTTTCGCTAATTAAAAATACTTAACTCTTAGAAAGAATAGTAAAATGCACAATAAGTTTGTATATCTAATCTCTGAATAAAAATTAATCCCAAAACTAAAAAAAAAAAAATTTAAGATAATACAATTTTTAAACTAGCTAAATTTTAATACACTAAGATATATAAATATAAAATAGACCAATTAGGAAATCTAACTATTCGTCAAAATTTTTAAAAGTTTTAAATTTAATTCATAAATAACATTCAATAAACATTTGAAACCATACACACTAGAAAAAATATAAACAAATATTCACGTATATATTATATATACCCAAATTATTCCCCAATAATTTTAAAATGAATATTTTAGTTCCTAATAAAAATTAGAATATATATCCAAATTAGTCCCTAAAGAATTCTGAAGTGAACATTTTAGTCCCTAACAAAATTTAATTACCGGATTAGTCCCTAACGTTAATAAATGTCAGACATTTTGGTCCCGAACAAAATTAATTACCAAATTAATCTTCAACGTTAGTGGACATCAGACACTTTAGTCCTTTTTTTATCTTCTCTGTCAACCACTGACAGTCTGATTCGACGTGATACATGAAGCTACTTGGTCCCTCTAAAGCTTAACTTAATGTGTGACTAAGCAGCTTCACGTGTCATGTTGAATCAGATCGTTAATGGTTGACGAAGAAGATAAAGGAAGGACTAAAGTGTCTGGCGTCTACTAACGTTGGGGACTAATTTGATAATTAATTTTGTTAGGGACCAAAGTGTCTGACATTTACTAACGTTGGGACTAATCCGGTAATTAATTTTTGTTAGGGACCAAAACGTCCATTTTAAAATTCTCTAGGGACTAATTTGGGTATATACTCTAAAAATTAATTATCAGATTAGTCTACGATGTTAGTAGATGTTATACACTTTGATCTTTAACAAAATTAATTATCGGATTAGTCCCTAACATTAATTGATGTCAAACACTTTAATCATTTCTCTCATCCATTAACGGTCCGATCCGACCTGACACGTGAAGCTGCTTCATCCCTTTAAAGCTAGCCAAAGAGCTCTCTATTTGTAATTCCGATTCTTGACATCAATGTCAATGTTGTCCTCCATGACATTCTGGATGTGAATAACCGTTATCGTTACAGGAGGTGCTAATGCCAATGATAATTAAAGCAACCGCGTAAGTTACACTGATTATGGGTTAAAAATAAATAAAAAATTCAAAAAATAATGTTATTTTAATTTTTTATTGGAAATAATATTTTATTTTATTTAAAAAAACCTCAGAAGAGCATATAGAAATTAATTAATTTTCGTCCCAAAACATTTATAGCAAATGTTGCACGGCTAGCACAATTTATATTTTTTATTGGCACTTAATTAATTAAAATATTTTTATAAGTTGATATAAAAAAATCTGAACATACCAACAAAATACATGTTGTACTAATTAAAATTGATTGTCAATATAAATTATAATATTTGGATTTTGAGCTTTCATTATAAATTTAAACAGTCTTTAATAACAATACTCTAAGTAATAATATTTCAGCCTGTACACTACTAATGTATTTTGACATATTTTTTATATTAATCAATAAAAATATATTAATCGAGTAATAAATATTGACTAAAATATATAAATTAGAGTGGTCATTAACATTATTCGGCGGTAAGAGCTGGTCATTTAAAGTAGTATTGTGTAGAAGAAAATAATCCTCACAAAAGATTTAGAATAGTATTAAAAATAGGAAGAGAGAAAAAAGCGACGTTACAAGCTGTATAATCTAACCAAAGTCCTATATAACATAATAGAACTAGCTAGCTCGGTTAGTCAAATTAAGGCCTTCTTAAAAAAAATTATAAAAAATAAACCAATTATAGCTGTATCATAACTTTCTATTCCTGTTAGTCTTCTTACCCTAATAATAAAACTTCCACCAAATAAGTTGTGTAACATGATGATTTATCAATGAACTTTATTCTTTATTATTATTATTTTATTCATACTGAATTAGGGAATTAGGAGATATCCAAGGTGGATTTGTATGTTAATGTTTGTTAACACATAGAATGTCATTGTCATTGTGATTCCCATAATAACTGTAGGCCTAAAAGCAGTTTTGCTACTTTTGGTTAAAAGCTATAAGTACATAAACCCGGTTCCAAGGTGCATTAGATTCATCTATCAAACACCATGCAAACGAGGGGAAAAAGACAAGAAATAATGGTAAATCATCTGAACAACGTTCTTTTAATCCTCACATTCACATGCTTGTTCCTCGCCGTGAATGCCCAAAAACTTCCGATCTTTGATATTCTCCATCCTTCCCATTTTGACGGCGCTGTTTCTCACAATATCTTGAACCTGCCGACGAAAAATCACAAAGCCGTTGAAAATGGTGGTCAAGATGGCGTCAACAACCAGAACCAGGAAGACGACGATGACGAAGAAGAAGGAGGACAAAACAAGCTAAAGATGAGGGTGAAGAAGGGTGATGTTCTGGTAATATCGAACGGTGCGTGGGAGCTGATTAACGAGGACTCAGGCGTGTCTGCCATGCACATCAATTTGTTGCCCACAAACAAGATCTTAGTCATTGATGCCAAGGTATACCGCGTCTCCAGGTTGAAGCTTCCAGAAGGTGCAAAGTGCATCCCTTTCAGAGATGAACTTACCAACGAAAACAAAGAAGATTGCTGGGCCCATGCCATGGAATACGATATCATCACCAATCAAGTCAGACCTCTCAGGATTGGCGAGGGAGATCCATGGTGCTCCAGCGGCGGCCTTTCTCCCGACGGCACCCTTGTCAGCACCGGTGGCTTCTTCGACGGAGCCAAATCCATCAGACACTTCAGCGGTCCTGGCTGCACTAATGCTGGTAATTGCGAGTTCAAGGAATACAACAATCTCCTCAAAGAAGAAAGATGGTAATTAAAATTTTTACTTTTATGCTAAATAAAATAGAATTTTAATATTAAATACTATGAAAAATATAATTAAAATAAGTTTTTATTTGATATTGAAATTATTTCATATTTGACCTAAAATAAATAATTTAGTCAAATAAAATTATAGTTAAATTTATTGAACTGAAAAAGAAGGCTAAATAATTTTTTGGTGGGTTAAATGAAATAGGTATGGAACTCAGCAATTGTTGGGGAATGGAGAATTCATAGTGGTAGGAGGGAGAAGGGCATTCAGCTATGAGTTTGTGCCAAGAGAGGAAGGAAAGGCCAGCGAGAAACCCTACTTCTTCCCCTTCTTGTACGAGACATCAGACTTGGACGAGAACAATCTCTACCCATTCGTCCACCTCCACCCGGAAGGAAACCTCTTCATCTTCTCCAATAACCGCTCTCTCCTCCTCAACCCAACCACCAACAAGATCCTCCGCACCTACCCCGTCCTCCCTGGGGGTTCGCGTAACTACCCAGCCTCAGGCATGTCCGTACTCCTCCCCATCGACCTCAACGCCGCCGCAGCCAACGCCTCCAAGCCCATCAGGGCCGAGGTCCTCATGTGCGGCGGAAACACCCCGGACGCCTTCGATTTCGCTGAGAAGAAGAAGGTGTTCCTGCCGGCTCTGAGAGACTGCAACAGGATGGTGATCACGGACCAAAAACCGTTCTGGGACAAAGAAGAGATGCCGACGGGGAGGGTGATGGGAGACGCTCTGCTGCTTCCCAACGGACAAGTGTTGATGATAAACGGTGCACAAGAAGGAACGGCGGCGTGGTGGGACGCTGACAAACCAAACTACGCACCGGTTCTGTACACCCCATGGATGCTCAAGGGTCTTCGGTTCAGGCAGTTGGAGAGCTCAAACATAGCGAGAATGTACCACTCAACATCGGCGGTGCTTCCCAGCGGCAAGATCTGGGTTGCCGGAAGCAACACTCACAACACGTACAAGGCGGTGGACAGGTTCCCCACTGAGACGAGGGTTGAGGCATTCTCTCCTCCTTATCTGGATTCCTTTTACCAAAGGTACCGCCCCAAGATCGATGAGGATAACAACTTGAAGGAATTCACATACGGGCAAGTCATAAAGGTGCAGTTCTTCCTGGAGGATCATCCTCTCACACTGCCCCACCTCGATGATTTTAAAGTCAGCATCTATTACCCGCCATTCACTACTCACGGTACCGCCATGGGCCAGAGGATGGTGCTTCTCAGGAAGCACAGCATAAGGGAAAGAGAATCTGGGCTTTATAGGATTCGTTTGAGCACTCCGCCATCTAGCTCCATTGCTCCTCCCGGATACTATATGCTCTCCGTCGTCTACCGTGGCATACCTAGCGCCGCAATGTGGGTCCGCATCAAGCCCCAGCAGTAACCTAATTAAGTTTTTTTGTTGGAGAAAATTGTTGTAATACCTCCTATATTTGCATGTACGTGTGAACGGGACAAAGACATACTCTCACAACAATTTGTTATTCAAGCCTTTTTCTTTTTTAACTTATAGTATTACATTTAAATTTAAATGTGTGTTTGTTTATATAATTTAAACGAGGAAAGTTAATATACATCTATCCGTCTCAATTCCATAGATGATGAGTAGTTCACGTTTTATCTTTTAACCACTTTGACTTCTCCTATCATGTTTATCCGTTTCTACTTCTTCGTTCATCCCCCTCTTTATAAATAAAAATGTGGTCGTAACTGATTCTTTGACAACCAAGAAATCAAGTCATAATAATCAATCAAGAGAAGTTGAGGCCTGGTAAAAGGAAAATGAAGCATTCATTTTATTGACGATGAGAAGAAACCACCTATCAATACGCACATAATACTTCGTAGTCTTTTTACATACAATACCACATATTTGATACAAGTGCCTAGAAGAGAACTGTGTTACAAATTCTTTATTTATTTATTTGTAGTAAAAGTTCTTAATAATGGCACCAGTTTAGTGTACACATCTAATTGTGCAATATTACAAATCGTAGACAAGCTATTGGGGATTATACTTTCTTTCCCAGCTAAAAATTTCAATTCGATACTGCTTTTAAAACAAAACCAAGTAGGAATTAATACCGTATCAGATTTCACACACACAACCCAATCAGGAGCCAATTCATTTATGAAACCTGAAGTATGTTAAGGCTCTCAAGCAATAACTTCATCCTGACAAATCCTATGAGCAGACCAATGTAACTCAGACCAATTCAATCTTATAATAATCACGTGTAGCTCTTCAGATTTCAAAATGTCAACTACGTTCCTGGTTTTACCTATATATATAAAAAAGAAATGTAAAAAGAAATACAACATCACCATCCAATACCTCATCCAAGTTATCATATCTATAGAACACGCTAAACATGGCAAAATTTGAGAAAATGTTGGTGGCTTTGTTTACATGTGTAGTCGTACTCGCACGCAACATCATCCAAGTGGACGGCAACTTTTCCAAGAGCATGTATCTCACTTGGGGCGTTCAACATGCATCCATTATGGGCGAAGACCTTCATCTAGTGTTGGACAGAACCTCAGGTGAAAATTCTATGCTTTAGCATGCACCAATTAACCATAAATCTGTATTTCCACAAACACAAGTGTTTTTTGCTTTTTGGTCTCAGGATCTGCTGCTAAATCGAAGAGATCATTCTTATTTGGAAGTATTGAAATGCTAATCAAGCTCATACCTGGCAATGCCGCAGGAATAGTTACAGCCTACTATGTAAGTCAAAGTCACATGAGCTAAAAGGTCATCTTAATCTCTTATACATTCCACACAAAAATGGATTGCTAATGATTTCTTCCAAAATACTGTGTACAGTTATGCTCCACAGGAAGTCAGCACGATGAGATAGATTTTGAGTTCTTAGGCAACATTACAGGACAACCATACACTGTCAATACCAACATATATACACAAGGAAAAGGAAACAAAGAGCAACAATTTTACCTCTGGTTTGACCCAACTACTGACTTTCACAACTACACCATTCACTGGAATCCCACACAAATTGTGTAAGTTGATGATTTATCTTCTATATAAGGATGTGATGATCTTTGGCTATCACTGACACTGCACTGCTATCTCAGGTGGTACGTTGATAGTCTGCCGATTCGGGTTTTCCGGAACTATGAAAATCACGGCATTGCATATCCAAACAAACAAGGAATGAGGGTATACAGCAGCCTATGGAATGCAGATGACTGGGCAACTAGAGGGGGGCTTATTAAGACTGACTGGAGCGCCGCACCGTTCATAGCCAGCTTTCATCATTTCAGAGCAAGGGCTTGCAAGTGGAATGGTGCAGTGAGCATCAATCAGTGTTCCTCCAATGTCCCGGCAAATTGGTGGACTTCTCCGCTACACAAGAAGCTAAGTTACTCCGAAGAAGGCCACTTGAACTGGGTCAGAAAGAATTACATGATCTACGACTACTGCGCCGATTCCAAAAGATTCAACGGCCAGATGCCTCCAGAATGTTCTAAAACAACACAACTCTAAGCATAAGGATCACATGCTTCTTCTTTTCTCAGTCATTTGCCCATTTTTTAAGCCTCCTTGGTGACTCGATTCTTGCTCACCAAGAATTAACAATAATAATGGTGTTTTGTACTTTTGTATGCTAAATTATCTCATTAACACACAATAAACTACTGTAATTTGAAAACATAAAACCTAGCTAGGGAGATGATTACAGTTCCACAATACAACAAAATTGAATCCGGTAACGGAAACAACAGAATGAGGCATAAACAGAGATAGTAAAGAGGTTAGGAATTGATACAAAGGAAAAGGCCGGAAACTATAAACGCGGTACCGAGGAAAGCGCGGGGGAGGTGGGTGCGTTCGCCGAGGAGGATGCCGAAGATGGCGGTGGCGGCGAAGGTGGTGGCGTTGGTGACAGGGACGGCGAGGGAGAGTGGGGCGTGGGAGAGGATGACGAAGAAAGTGAGGGAAGCGGAGAGGTTGACGAGGAAGGGGATGGAGTAGTGCCAGATGGATAAGAGCTTGAGCCAGTTGCGGAGGGAGAAGAGTGCTCTCTGGTAGAGCTTGGAGTTGGGATCTGGCTTTGGTGTGGATTTCAGAGCTTGATCCCACAGAAGGGCACCCCGGCGCATGATAGCGTTTGTGGCGCCCCATACTAAGCCCACTGCGATCATCTTCTGCACGTCCCCAACCATCTTCTTCTCCGATCTCTTTTTTTTTTTTTTTTTGATACAATCTTCTTCTCCGATCTAACGCAACTAATTCAGGCTCGGCAACCAGTCCCAAATTAACCTCCATCGAAATTCGCAGCAACTGCCTCTTGGGCTTTGTTCTTTGGGCCCCAATTTTGCGGAAACCGTAACTTTTTAGATAATAAAAAGAGAACGGCCCATAGAAGGGATTACAGTATTACACACAAAAATATAAGAAATTTATTCGGCTTGTACACAAAAAAAGAAAAAGAGAATGCCCAAAAATAAAATGAGAAAAAGAGTAATGTCCAAAAATAATATAGGAAAAGAGAGTAAAAATGTTTTACTAAATCTGAAAAAACAAGGTGAAAACTGCGGATGATTTGATGTAAGTTATACTTGAAAATTAATTTTTTTACCAATATAACACTATTTTTTTAAAAAAAAATATTACTAAAATGCCATTCAAACTAATTATTTATGTCATTTTTCCTTATATTACTATCAGCATTGCATGTATATTTATTTTATCCGATAAATTTCAACTAAATTATTTATTTTTATATCAAATAAAAGAATATTTCAATATAAAATAGTATATAATATATAACATAATACAAAAACAAGCTTCTACTTCGC
Organism: Stylosanthes scabra; assembly: GCA_036250425.1. Classification (NCBI taxonomy): domain Eukaryota; kingdom Viridiplantae; phylum Streptophyta; class Magnoliopsida; order Fabales; family Fabaceae; genus Stylosanthes; species Stylosanthes scabra. The sequence continues at coordinate 75,044 of JASCZI010060479.1, forward strand.
CAGCTGCATTTCATGTAACTTACAATCTTTGGGTTGTGAATTCCAGCATAGTCAAAAGGACCACGGTTTTGTTGAAAAACTTACATTCCAGTATGAAAGAATTTGTAATATTTGTCATTGTATGATCTGTAGTTCTTGCTCCCTTTGTTTTTCCTTATTGATGTATAACACAGGTTATGAATTTGATTATTTCTTTGACTGGGCCATGTTAAAGTATCAGAATTCAGAAGTCACAAAAGAATAGAGTTCAGCCACGTACACTTGTCCGTAATAAAGTATGTATGCTAACTTCTCTCTGTTGGTGGATAGGTGTTGTCTTTTATTTGCTCTGTTCTTATCTTCATGCTCCTGACAATTCAAAATTTTGCCATGTCAAGGCCAGTTCCTGCAGTGAGCAAATGGATATTGGCAACCATTTTGTAATTCTTGCTCTATTCTATGACGCCATGGCTAGGGCTGTTGTAAAGTCATGTTTTATTTTTGTAGATTTTTTGTCATTGTTGCTTCTTTAATTCCTAAGGTGACTACAAATGAACATGGTATATATATAATACAGATAAACCATCAGGCAGGCTTGGCTCATGTGCTGTACATAGATTTCAAATGTGACGCACAACAATCGTTTATTCATGTTTTAATATAACAGTATTTTGTAAATGTAGCCCTCTTTCTCCTTTATGTTCCATTGTTTCTTGGGTAATTTCCTAATTTATTTAACCATGCAAAATTAAATTCGTATAAGAGTGAGTTATTTTAGGGTGTCTCTGAAAAAGCCAGCAAACACAGAAATACATACAGAATGAATAAAGTAATTTAGAGTGTTTAATTTGTTTTCCCTTTTAAGGCTTTTACTTACTATCCATTTCACCAAAAACTAATTTTAAAAATTTCTTAAAAGTAATTTTCAAAAAAGCTAAAACATGCATACCGAAATTCAATCAACTCTCTTTGTTTTTACTTTTCAGATTAAAATACACAACTTTGTTTTTCATCGTCTTTTTGCACGTGGTTCAATTAAACTTGTAAACTTTAACCGTCAAAAGGCATAAACATCACGAACAAGTAACTACACCAAAATTTGTAAAGAAATATCACAAAGGCCAAGGTTTTTCATAACAAGTAACTATATCTTTGTGCAAGTTATTTAGTTGTTGTTCATGGACCATGGTAGCAGCTTCCATAGACATGTACATATTACTATGTTAAGTGGTGCAACCGAATTAAACAACATTTTCGTACACTATTATTTAATTTCTCCCAATTCAGTGTGTCTAACATGAAATGTTAGGTAGGTTGCTAGATATTCTTCTGGGCGTTAAAACTAATTAATGGCCGTTTGGTAAGGTTGGGCCGTTGAAAGGACCGTATAACAGTATATGAAGAAGCAAAGGGAGAAAATTAAAATTAGAACATAATAACCATGTTGGTGATGGAAGTTTGCAGTACTCTACTGATTTGTTACTACTTACTACAATGGTTGATTTAGTAATGGAATACTCTCGAGGGAATATATAGAGAGAGGAAGCTAAGAATTCTGTGTCAACCGTTAACTAATTTTTTTTTTCCAGGTATGCACAAGTCTGAAATGTCAAGGATTAATTTATCACGAATCTAAATTTCATTTAAGGATTTGTAACAGATTAAATGAGTTGTTGTATGTGTATGCACAAGATGTGCTTTGAAGAAGCAAAAGATACATAAATAATTAAGAAGAAACGAAAAAGAAATAATCCTCAAACTGATATTTCATGGAGGAAACATGATGAGAAATATAAGCATTAAGCCATATACATACATATATATAGTGAGGGTGATCATTAAAGAACAAGGAAAGTTCTTTGCCCCCCGGTTTATTAAGCTAAGCCCTTAATCATTATGATAATTATGCGTTATTAGTAGGAGTTTATTCCCTTCAAGTGCTTGAGAACGCGCACCACTTGGGTAAGCACAACCGCTGCTGGTTCGGTAGTGTCAAGTCCAACCATTATAGCAAGCTGTTCAATTTGCTTCTTTGCTTTTGCATCATGCATCAGAAAGTGCTCCTCCAAAGTCACTTCGTCATCATCATCATCATCGCATTCATCACCACTACTGCACGAGTCTGACTCTGACTTATAATGATGCTCCCCTAATGAGGCTTCATCACAATCATTGTTCTTGATCTCAGCATTGAGGTAGGGATTGTGGTAAAAATGGTTGTTGTTGGGGTTTGGGTTGTTTAAAAGGTTGATGGAAGGGTAAGAAAGATAAGGGGAAGTAGTAGTAGTAGCAGCAGCAATATGAGTGTGTTTTTGTTGGTCATTATCAATGGCATGATGCAGGTTTGATGAGTAATGTGAGGGTTCCATTAGTGAGAGAACGAAGGAGAATAATGAGGAGGAGGAGAAGAAAGAGAGAGGGTATGAAGACGAAGGAGAAGTAGAAGAATGCAAATTGCAATGCACTCATATTGAAGACTGAAGAGCCATAATGACATAGCGTTACGAAAGTGAGGTCAAATGAAGAAAACGTAGAAAGTAAAAGTAAATAAGGTGGTTAATTATGACCATAATTCCCATTGGACCCTCTTTCCCCATTTTTGGAAATTCTGATTTCTGTACTGAGTGAGGCCAATCCCTAATTCCCTATTCCCTTGTTTAGGGTTTACCATGGCCCCACCTTTCACCGACTGTCATTTTCTTATATTTGACTTTCTCTTATTTTTGGGTCCTCCTTTAACGTTCACATAAACTGGAGATATGGCTTTTATTTCTTAGTTTATATATATTTCCTTCAAATTCCGTGTTATTCACTTATTGTTCTACAGATTCTAATTCAATTCGTATTGTGTAAAATTCTCCTTGTCATCACCTATAGCTATATCAGCTCCCACTCTCTTCCTTGTCTCAAAGACACATGTGTATTCTATTTGATCAAGAACAGGTGAACAGGTAAGGACTAAGTACTAAGGAGCATTATTTACCAGAAAATTTTTAGAAAAAAAAAAAAAGAAGAAAATAAAGATAAAAGCAATTACCAAAAATAAAAGCTCAATAAAAGCCATTAATTTATTACTTTGACAATGCTTTCTACTTTATAGGGGGAATTGAAACCGTAATGAGCATTTTAGGCGGGGACCAGACATGGGGTTTTCATTCATCTATTAATTGTTATTGGTATTCTACAATAAAGGCATATTTTGATGAGAAATTTCAGGGGAAAAAATGAAGGCAACTTTTTTTTAAAAAAAAAATAAAGATAGTTTTTGAAATTAAGAGTGTTTTCTTAAAACAATATTCCATCTTTCTCTTTCCACCCAAACACACCTTAGGAAAAAGTTGCCTAAACCAGGACAGTCATGAATGAAAATCAAATCTGTCCCTTCTTTGGAATCTCCACGGCAAAATCTATCCTTGCCAAATGATGCCAACATAGTGAAAGTAGGTAAACAATGCATTAAATTAAGATGTGTGTGTCCTAATGTGCAAATTACAAATTAAAGTGCGCCATGCACCTTACAATCTACGGCAAAAACTGTATACATTGAAACTAGCAGCCAGAAACACACAGGTCTGTTCATTTTCTATATTCAAAAGCCCCTCTTTTAACTCAAAATTAGCTTCACAGCTGATATTCACAGAAGCTGCATCCCAATGCAAGCTTTGATGTCTCAAAATATGCAAAAAGTTAGTCTCATTGGGCTTCACATTTGATCCGCACCCGACCTTGCGCATTGTCATTTCCGAAAAGCCAAAATTGGTCTATTGAAACCAGTCTTGCTATCAGTCATATCTTTGTTAACATGTTCTACTGTTCTAAATCCAATCTACAATAAGTAATGCCATCCTTTAATTAGAATCGGAATAAGCTTGTAATAAATAGGGAAAACCCAAAAAACATTGTAATGGCCCAAAGAAATGTTTAACACAAACCCTATCTAGCAGTATTTCCTGGAAATCGGCAGGACGAATCGTAATACTCCGGTAGTTGGCAGCAGTTGTCTGCAAATAGATAAATGTAAAGGTTTCAATTTTCTAGGATGACTTGAAATATAATAGTTGCTAAATAAAGAAAAGCTAATTATTACCTCTGAGACGAGACGATTGCTTTCATATGACTTCCATGGCTGAGGTTCCAACAGAAGAACACCACCCTGCTCAGAAGGTTTGTTTATATTGTACAAATACAGCAGAGTATGTTCAGAGAAAGGAAGATATTGTATGCTGGTGGTTTTACAAAAAGCAATTTGCACTATTGAGTCATTAGCTTCAGACTATGAATTGGAGCTGAATGAAAAAGGACAACAAAAAGGGATAATGAAACAATTGGATGGAAAGATGGCTCTGAAGAAATAAGAAAACATGCATTATTGTTGAGATAAAGAATAAGAAAGGCAGTGCAGACAGGTGTTTAGAAGAGATCCCTAGAGTAGAAAGAAAAACAATAATATGATGGAAAGACATAATACTTACTGGTTGGAGAAGATTCCAAATATCTGCAAATAATTTAATTAAGCCCTCATCCCCCCAATTGAGATGTATCCATTTTGTAACACTCAAACTGCAGGACAGAATATATTTTAGTTTCACAAAAGTGCATTCAAGACCACTTTAATTAACCTTACTCAAACAATATGTAGTTTATAGCAGAAGGAGTAAAGTGAAGCTGCAGTTATGAATTTGTAAAAACCCTACAACATGAAGTTCATCAACTAAATTAACAATAAGAAAAAAAAATGAGATCAAGGATAAACAACTTTGAAAAGCATCTTCAGCATCATACAATGCAAGAGGGGTAACAAATTCCCACCTCCTCCCATTCAAAAGCTTCACCCCAGGAAAAAAGGACTTATTCAGGAAAACAGTAATGGAAATAGACAGCAACTCACCAAAGAATTGTATCATACTGCTTTCCTGGTGGATGCCGAGTCTTAACAAAATTTTCGCGTTTAAATGAAACAATAGCAAATAGATCACTTTGCTCTGAGGACGAGACATCTTTCGAAATCCCTTTTGCTTCTTCATTTGATGAAACAGTAGCACTGTTCTCTGACTTATCGGCATTATCCTTGTGCTCAAGTTTGGGACGCTTTGCAGGTTTATTTCCAGTAGATTTCAATCTAACAGCTTTTCTCAGATTCCAATAAGCATCCTCAACTCGATCTGGCAAATCAAGGAAAACAAAATCAATAAGGAATAAACATTTATACCATCCAACCTGGGAGAAATTGATACTTTCAATCTATGCTCATTTTTTGGAATCCCAGTAGTTACTCATTGAAGAAGTATTATGCATATCAACCAGTGGTCCATGCCGCATAGGTACACACTCAGAACTATGTTACATTTCACACATTTAAATCACATCACATGTAAGCCTCATATAGTCATATTCGAAACCTAAGAATAACCTTCAGCAATAGAAATTATTCATATGAATCTTACCAGAATCAATGTCAATCCCAAGAATGCTCCGGCAGCCAAATTTCTGTGCTGTGGGGGAAAAAACCAAAAGAGGCAACACTTGAATTAGCAAACTATAAATCGGCATAACATTTGGTAGGGGTTTTAAAATACAGCATAAAATCCCATGGATTAATTTTCTTGGTTAATTTGCACATAAGCAACAAAAATTTAACCCCCACTTTTACCCATCTATCAAACTCACCCTTAGAGATGTTGATCAACATAAACTGAAATTTTTCTTAAGGCAGATGTATTAAATAATAACTAGCATCAAACTGAATTAGCTATGTGATTTGCAGTATTAACCAAAAAGCTATACCCATTTGAAAGATAGATTAACAAGAAAATGGCAAATTCAACTTTCAACATCTAATACAGATTATCATTATTTGTTCAATGTCATCATGCATAAAGGAAAAAAATAAAATAAAATGAAGGGATGGAATTACCAATCTGGATGGTGATTATCCCATTGTTACAACCAATATCAAGACACTCTTTATCTTCAAACCACTCCTTCCTAAACACTTTCAACCGAGGATCTTCATCAGCGTCTTGACCAATCTGGAACCATGAAAACACACATTACTAATGTAACCAATAAACTAAATAAACAGCAACGCATAGTGACGATACTGGGGTCGAAGTAAAGTTTGAATATTTTGTATGAAAAAATTAGAAAGGGGAAAGGGAATGAGATGATTGGGAGTGAGAAGAGGTTAATACTCGATAGCCATAGTAGCTCCTGTAGTTGCCGTATGGGAAAACTTGCTTCCGCTTCTTGTTGTTGTGCTTGGCTACTTCCTTTTTGGTTTCGTCTTCCAGCTTTTCATTATTCGCCATTCAATCCAATCCAATGCTTTCTTTCTTCTCTTGAAAGCCTACTAGTTGCAGTTGCTTCTTCAAATTCCACACTTTGAACCTCGTCGGAAGAGAGCCACTGCGTCGCCGGCTTGGGCTGGGAAAACAGGAGCACACGATGGAGCCAATTCTATCAGTGTAGGTTTCGGACTTTCGGGTTTTGATTTGTCACAACTCACAATTCCAATTTATATTTTGAGTTTTTTATTTTTTTTTATAATTTTATTATAAAAGTTATTAGTAAAGTATTTAGTATTCTTGTCAGTAAAAAATGTCCTTAAAACTTTAATCAACACCCGAAATAAGTATTTAGTATGAACCTCAAAAGGTAATGAAAATCAACATGTAATCTTATCAAATAAAATGAAGATTCAATGTAGAAACAAGCATGGGTTGACAAAAACGTTAATCAATTGGTATACTAGACATAAATAATCCGTTCAATTTAAGACTTGTCAAGAAATTTCAGAAATCGAGCTCCAAAACATATTCAAAATAGTCTATAGTTTAGTTTTTAACATGTTTAAGCAACACCAGTTGAATAACATGATAATTGTGCCAGATTGTATTACGGCCTCTACAAGGTGTATAGAAAAAGAATTGAGGTTCTGCTAAATAATAGGTTACAGGAGTGATGGTTGTGTGGCCAGCAATATTTGCAAGTCTTAAATACATTTTTTGGTTTCCTCTCTGTATATCTAATTTGTTCAGAATCACATTAAGCTGGTGGAACTAGTATGACTCTAAGATCCTAAATTTTATAGAATGATGTAAATATGTATGAAATGCAAATCGGAAACATTCTCAGTTAATAGTGCAAACAAGCATAAAAAATTATATATAATGTGATATAACAGGTAAAAGCAGTTCATTCAAACTTCAAAGTAAAGATATACTTTTCAGCCTTTATACTGAAAGCACTAACAAAGATAACAACCTATACAAGGCCAAGAAAACCAAGACTGAAACTACCAAAACAGAAACAGAAATCAGTGTCTAACTAACTCTTTACTAGACTTCAAGTCTTCAACTTACTAACTCTAACAAAAGCATGAAAAAAAATGGGAGAAAAATAAAGGAAGAACCCCTTCAGAGGGAATGAATTTTTCATCTCTTCTTCTCAGAGGAAATTTATCAAACACCTAAGTTGATGTTTCCACAGGTGAATATGCAGTAAGAACAAGAACAAGTGAATACCAGTGATTGTTGATTAATTAATTTAAAATTCAGCTGTTAACAATGACAAATTAACAGTGATTATTGATTAATTAATCTAAACTTTAGAAGTTAACCAACAAAGAAAGGGGAAAAAAACGCAGCAAGCAGCCAACACACAGTGAAGCAGAAGTGCAGAACCGAAGAGGAAAGGAGATTACCGTCTGAACTCTGAACACCAACCGCAACAGCAATGACGCGACGGCAGTGACGATAAGAGGTGTGCGATGGTGGCTATGATGGGCTGATGGCAGAGACGACAGGGAGAACGGTGAGTCGGCCACGGGAAGAGGGAGAACGGTGAGTCGGGGACAGGAAGGGGGAGAAGAGCACGAGCTGGGCGGCTAGGTTTCCTCTGGTTTGCGGGAGAGGGGAGTGGAGCCTGCCCTGCTCGCCGCTGCACTGCTTGCGGAGTTGTGGTAACCAATAAAAATCAAGTAAATTTCAGCCAACAACTCTATTTCTTTTGGTTGATTGATGATGGTTGATTTTGATTTAGATTTGAGTAATTCTAGTGAGCCAACGTTAGGGATCAATTAGGAGTTAATAAGTGTAATTAGAAAAACAGTGGGTGGTAAAATGAGAGAGAAAAAAAGAAAAAATGATATTCGCTCCGTATTGTCTCTCTAATATTGGTTCTCAAGACTTTCTCTTTTGATTTAAGATGTTCTATTTCTTTTATTATAGACGTTTTATAAACAATAATTATAGATATTCCATTTTTTATTGGCTGTTTTATTGGTTATAAAAATATTGATTACCTATATTTTCCATTTATATTTTAAACATTTTCATTTGACTATGGGCTTGTTTAGATGCCATTATCGAAAAAGATTTTTTTTTTAAATGATCTTTTTTAAAAAGATCTTTTGAAAAAGTAAAAGTAAATTTATGTTTATATTTTATATAAAAGCACTTGTCATAGAAAATATTATGTTTGGGAAAAAATAAATAAAAGTACTTCTACATTAATAAAATTACTAAAAAGAACATTCAGTTGTAAATAATAAAACAAATTAACTAACTTTATTAATTCATTTCTTGTACTAATTGATTTCTAATATTGTCGCTAACTTGTTCTATCACTTGAACGTCTTCTTGTGTTGGTTCCTCCAGTGAGTTATAGAAGTATTTGTAGATCTATTACATGTAGGATCATCACATTCATTTGCTTGCAATGAAACAATATCTTCAAAGCTTTGTAGAATGCTTATATCATCAGAATTCATCATTCTTATGAAATTATGAAGTGGAAAACATGCAATAATGATATCACGTTGTGTTTCTTTATCTTGTGATATTAGTGATTCTCTAATCTTTATATCAAATCCTTAAGATGTCGTCTCAAAATAATAGTTTTGAATGGAATAGGGTATAAGAGATTTGTTATTTTTGTTATTAATAAAAGAGGGGTAAATGGTGTCTTTTTATAATAATGATAAGGATAGTTTTGTCTATTCATTATTTTAAAACATCTTTTTATTAGTGAAAAAGATCTTTTAAAAAAAGATGTCCATTTTACTAGTGATTTTACTTTTACTAGTAGAAATTACCCAAACACGCTAAAAAACATAAAAAAAATCTTTTTTTATTAGAAAAAGATCTTTTTTTAACCAAATAATGGCATCCAAACAAACTCTATATGCCCATTTTGATCTTGAAAAATTCTAAATCACGCACATTAGTCCTTAATTAAAATTAATGACATTTTAGTCCTCTTTTTTTATTCTATAAATTAAATTGGTGTTTAAAGCATAATTTGAATTATAATTTTATGGACTAATTTATCTTATAAAACAAAAAGTTACGGACTAATTTTACTTATAAAATAAAAGTTAGGGACTAAAAGGTAATTAATTTTAGTTGTGGACTAATATGTTTGTTTCAAAATTTTTTAGGAACCAAAATAAATATATACTCTTTTCATTTTAGACATGGCATCCCCTAATAATACGAAAATACCAAATTGGTCCTCATCTATTATAAAAATTTGACAAATAATCCATTCTTTTAGTAGACAGTAACTTATGTCACGTGTGAATTTGAGTATGAGCTGGTAGTATCTAATATCATGTGTAATGGTTCGAGTAAATATTTAAATTGGTCTTTGAAATTTGAGTTCAGCCTCAAATTAGCCCTTTAAATTTAATTAGCCTCATTTTAAACTACTAAATTTCTAATTTTATTTCAGTTTGTCCCTTCCGCTATAGATTGTTACGCTAACCATAACTCAAAAACGGAATTTTGCTCTTGGCACCACAAGACTCATAAACGACGTCATTCTTCCCTTTTGAACGTATATGAGTCAAAAATCTTAAGAAAGACGTCGTTTTTAACTCATTAAAGGTGTTTTTAACTTAAAAATAGAAGAACGAAGTCTTTATGAGTCTTGTGGCGCCAAGACAAAATTTTTATTTTTGAATTCCAGCTAGCATGATAATCTAACGGTCCACTTAGGCAGCAAGATAACTGAAGGGTTAAATTGAAACAAAATTAGAAATTTCAAGGTCCAAAATGAGGCCAATGAAATTTGAGGGGCTAACTTAAGGCCGATCTCAAATTTGAAGGGCCAATTTGAGAATTTATTCGTAATGATTCAAGGAAAATTTTCTGAAAGAAAATATAAAAATGTTTATCTCCTTTAAAAAATAAAAAAGAGTTTAAATACAGATATCCAACTTTTTTTTTTTTTAGATATGCACCATGTTCACCATACTATGTAGCACAGATGCAAATTCATCTTATAATAAGGCGAACTTGATGCTTTTTATTTATTTATTCAGGATGTTCGCCTTAATAAAAGGCAAACTTGCAGCATCTCACAATTGCTGCCTCATAATGAGGCGAACATCATATAACCTCCAAGGTGAATGTTTGTTTTCTCTCTTTTCTTTCATTTGTTAAAGCTTACAAGTAATGTATTTATTTATTTGTTTATTTAAGCTATTATTTATGTATTTATTATGTTTTCAAGGAGGAAAAAAGAGGTGCATCATGTTCGCCTCATTAAGAAGCAGTAATGGTGAGATATAATAAGTTTGCTTTTTATTAAGGCGAACATTAGGGAAAAATAAATAAAAAACACCAAGTTCGTCTTACTATAAGATAAATTTGTATATGTGGCATATGGTAGGACGAACATAGTGCATATTTCAAAAAAAAAAGTTAGATATCTGTATTTAAATTCTTTTTTATTTTTTAAAGGAAATAAAGATTTTTTTTATTTTCTTTCAGAAAATTTCCAATGATTCAATTTAAAAAGGACAAATAAACAAACACCCCTCCTCCCAAAACCCTTTTCAAAGACCTTCCCATTCATCTTCTTTGTATTGGTATAAGATCCTTTCTTTTCATTCGTCAATTACAGAAAGCCCTAACCATCTTCTTCCTTCATTCTTCTCGAAAACATAGTTGCTAGAGTGTGAATTGCGTCTTTGGACCTTCCCATTCCTCTTTTTTGTGTTGGTATAAAATCCTTCTTTTTACTCGTCAATTACAGAAACCCCTACCATCTTCTTCCTTCATTCCTGTCCAAAATATAATTGCTAAAGTGCGAATTGCGTCTCTGTAATGAGGTTCTTTAATTCAGCAGAGAAACGCATCCCATACCTTGTTACAAGAAAACCGGCCGAGTCCCAATTCGGTATGACTGGCCGGTTCAACAATTCTTTGTTGGTTTTTGAAATTTTCGGTTTCTACTAGTAAACTGAATCACGGAAGCGCGGTCTGGCCGGTTCGATTTTAGAAATCTTTCTTAAAAGTGAATGTTGAAACATACTCAGATATATTATAAATGGTAATGATATATGTACCATTGTACACCTCCATACATTTCATTTACAACACAGAAAATATAAATATTAACACAGAAAATTTACAAAACACATGAATATAACATACTATAGCACATAAACAGTTACGTATAGGACAAAAATAGTGTACCTCAATATATAAATCAAAATAGAAGAAGAAGACAATGGGTGTATGGAGGTGTACAGTGATATACGTAGATTAATTCTATTATAAATTTTAAAAATGGTGATAGTTATTTGTCTACCTATTTTACTTAACCAAACTCAACCAAATATTTTTAATCCATTCTCACCAAAAGAGCGTCAAAACATGTGCTCTACTTCTCTTTTTCGTTGTCATATGTGTCTTTGCTTCTTCTTCTTTCGTCGTTATCCTCCTTCTCCTCCTCATCATCATCATCTTCTTCTTCTTATTCTTTGTTGTCATCTACGTTTAAAGAGTCGTCATCATCATCATCTTCTTCTTCTTCCTCTTTCTATTTCTCCTGCTCCGTCATTATCATTGTTAGCGTCATCGTTGTCTTCTTCTCGAATACGAACTATCCCTGTACTGTAAATTGAACCGAAATATATTTTATCTACATAAATATCAACATCACATGAAAACTGAATAACTGAAGTGAAATACATTAGTAGATTGAATTGAAATATAATAGCAAAACAAACCAAAATATATTTTATCAACACAAACATCAATATCACATGAAAATTACAAATCATAACAGAAATAAATAGGTATATCGAAAATTTAAGTCCAAATCGAACCGAAACTTAATAAAACCTCAAAAATTAAATTCAAATTACCAAAATCCAATCGTAATCTAAGTCCAAGTCAAACTAAAACTCAATAAAATCTCAACAATAATAAACAACAAAAATTAAAACTAAATAACGATTTCATCAACACAAACAACAAGAAATTAATTCAAAAATGCATTAAACTCAAAAATTAGTTTCATGAACACACAAACAACACATCGTTTATAGTAATATAATAAAAAAAGTTTTGTAAGATGTGGAATTTGTATTTCTATATAATATATATAGAAACACAAATTCTATATAGAGTTTAAAGCTTTTATTTGCTCACTATGTACATGGAGCAATTCAGTGGTCAGCAGCAAAATCATAAATGAAGCTCAGATTCGCGAGTATTCGACCTGTCGGATTGATGGATACTTTAGAAAACTAAAAAAGACTTTGATTTGCTATGTTTTTTTCCCTTTGTCTTTTCTATCTTTTGTCACAAAAAAAAAAAAATTCTATTATTTCGTGCATTCAATAATTTTTAATTAGGGTAAAGTATAGTTTATGTCCGTAATGTTTGCGAGAAGTTTCAAAAATACTCCTAACGTTTAATTTGATTCAATTTTACTCTTAACGTTTTCGATTAGTTTCAATTTTACCCTTAGCGTTAATTTTATAACAGTCAACCATTAGTCAACTACTTTTATTCCTACTTTACCCTTTTCCTCCCCATCTTACCATCTTCATCCTTATTAGCATCCCATTCCCTGCTCAGTTCTTAGTGCTCACCCACTCAAATAAAATAAAATAAAGTCTATCTATGCTATTATATAATTAATTATTAATATCAATATTAGATATCATTTTCCTGATAAACTAAGAAAATTAGTGAGGAAAAATTACTCCTACTAGTTCAGAGAACCAACTAAACCTTCCCTTGACAACTACAAGTCTACAACCACCCGCATAACCATTGTCACTGCCATGGACTTCACCCAGCCGCCGATTGAAGATGGTTTCATGGCGGAAAAGCTATTCAACCATGGCTTCTCACCTACGATGACGTCATCTTCCTCTCTCACTACATCGACTTCCCGCGCGGATCGGAGGCCGTCGATCTAATAGCTCCGGCAACGTTTTCCTTCAAGCTCGACGGCGACGACTGTGTGACCCTACATCTTCTTCTTCTCTTGTGGCACCCCTCGACTAAGTTTCTTTTTCTCTCTCTAGTTCGCGCTTCCTTCTCTCTCATCTACAACAACAACAATGGTGCTTCTTCATCTTCTTGGCCATTGAAAATTAATTCTTGAGTGTCTGAGAGACTTGTCTCTTGTTTTAATTTTTATGGGTTGTTTGGAACAAAGGACATGTTTTTGTTGCTGCTGTAATAAATGAATTGAAGGAATTCTTTTTTCCTTTTTCCTACAGGCCAGTAGGTCAATGGTCTGTTGAGGTTGTTTATAAAAGTGTATAAATATTTATGCGATTCATTTGTTGATGCGAGAATGAGGAAGAGATATTTTAAAATTAAGGGTAAAAGACAAATATACCCCTGACTTTTTTAAAATTGGACAAAAATACCCTTTACTTTGCTGAAATACCTGTATGCCCCCAACATTCGAAAAAAAGTGGACAATACTATCCCTTCGATAACCCATGTGTGACCGTTATGAAGACGTGTGATGTGGCTAGTCAATGGCGTCTAGTTGATCATAACAGAGCCACGCTGTAAATACCATGCCTATAATGGACATTAGACAGCAAAACAAAGCTGACACTCCGCTTTTACATGAATCCTTCAAAATTAGGGTTTCATTCCTCTCGAAGATTGGGGGTATACAGGTTAGTAAAGTGGAGGGTATTTTTGTCCAATTTTAAAAAAGTTAAGGGTATATTTATCTTTTATCCTAAAATTAAAAAGGAAAAAAATGGGATGTATCTATGATTTATTATTGTTGTTGTTAGAATGACCATGTTGGTATGACTATACAGTGGTGATGAAGGTGAACGGTCCGAGTAGATTTGGTGGGGGTGATGGTAGTGCTGATGGAGAGAGAAAGAGTGATGATGATGATGATCTGAGGGTGAGAAATAAAGGTAAAGATGAAATTAAAGTAGTTGACTGTTATAAAATTAACGATAAGGATAAAATTGAAACTAATCGAATACGTTTGAGGTAAAATTAAATCAAATAAATGTTAGGAGTAATTTTAAAACTTCTCGTAAACGTTAGGGACAAAAAATATATTTTACCCTTAATTTTAAATATAAGTTTACCTAAAATTGTAAAGTCCATAATGATAATTAGTTTTTAAGTATTATATTATCGGAAAATTTTCAAGTATATCAACACACCAATATATCATAATTTGTAATCGTTGATTTCAATTAAAAGAGTATAAAATATATATAAATCAAAATTAACGGATACAGATTATAGGTATTCCAGTATACCGATATATTTGAAAACTTTTCTATATTATCATGTTCTAATAAACGTCAATCATTGGATCTATGAAAGTAAAAACATATGCTTTAAATTTACTGAAACACTGATGTTTTATTTATTTATTTATTTTACCGGAACACTATGTGTCCCATTTTTCTAAACGATAGCCTTCTGAAATATCCACCGCGGACTGCAACGGTTTCGTGATACTACTGCCTACTGCAAGAGTTGGAGAGGGAAAAACTGAAGATATGTTTCTCAAGCTTGCTTCATTATAAAGAGTTAACAGCATAATCTACAAGGGTTGTTGCTAAAGTCATTATTGCAGGATCTACAAAATCGATTTGGATATGTTACATTCTGTCATGCAAACAACTTCAACAATGAATTCCAATTCATCGACAGAGATTTGGAGCTAATAATCTCACAACATCACTATGCTGACCAGCCTAAATACTTTACTCCAGCTCTTTAAGGAAATCAACATTATCTACAAAAACCTGCACATTGGAAGAAGGGAAAGCTAGTTAGATATAACTGATAATACATCCCTAACAGACAAATGTAAGTACAAAAAATGAGCTAAAACAGAACGAGGGTACATGTATGCTCATACTGAGTTGAAGTCATTTATGTTTTAGTAAAGGCATTTTGTGTTTTTTTAATACCTTGTTCCAGGAGATTGAGCCAGTTATGAGCAATTGCTAAATCATAAATCCATGAGATGGTAATTGAGCCTTAATAATCAAGTGGTGTATGGAACTCAAGTGTTGTTATGCTCATTTTTATAAACATAGTTTGTATTCAACACAACTTAAAAAAGGACCTTCTGCATGACATGGTGGAGCATGTATGAAAAGGATTAATGAGCTTTTATCTAATAGAGTTTTAAGAGGTGGTATTTTAAGTTTAAAATCTTAGACCAATAATAAAGGAATAAAGCGCTTGTTCCTGACTTCCTGTTATCACCATTCTTATACAGAAGGTGAATTTGAGCACCGCAAAATTTGGTTGATCATCATCCACATTTCAACCCTATCATGCTAGATATAAATCATCCATGAACTTTTACCTTCCAGCTTAAGATTTGAAAACTGTATTATTTTTTTATTTACACATACCGTCTTCCAGCCATCAGGATCCAAGCATGCTGTAATTTTTGTGTTGATGCCAGGCAGGGGTCCAGGTTCCCGAGTAATCTTTCCTCCAGCTAACTTAACAGCTTCTGCGGTTTTGTACACATCATCTGTGCCTATTGCTATCTGTAAAGGGCGAAAATAAAAGAAACCACCTTCAGAATAAAGGTGTAAATACAGAAATTTACGGAAGAGAAAATAAAAATTGAAAATTCCAGCCATTTCAGTTATTACAGAAATCCAAGTCTTCTGATATTACAACTGCACAGAGGCGATAAAAACCTTTTGATTCCATAAAAATGAAGAATAAGACAGCAAAGTAACTTCTGCCTACCTGAGCATAAGCATTTCCTTTATCATATTCTTTGACTCCATAATTGTAAGTCAACTCCAGAACAGTACTTTTATCTTCTGGACCATAACCCATCATTGCTATGGTATACTGCCAAGTAAAAAGCCACAATGGATCACAGGTGAAATGAGTGTAAGCATAGGACAAAATTAATTAAAAAGGATTAGGCAAACAATTTTTGGTCCATAGAATCGAAGAAAATGGAGCTTAAAATAGAAAAGAACAAAAACAAATTCAGAACACAGCATAAACAAACCACATGTCAGAGAAAAATTCTCTAGACATTATTCTGTTAGTTGGTTGTCCAACTTATGCCTCAATAATTCCACATACTTATGAACACAAAGGCAAGCCACCCAATTTATCTTGAGAAGCATGGTGCAGGTTCATGTAAAAGCATCCAACTGTAGATGGATCGTATTAGACACAAGTGCAACAAGATCTTAAAGTTCAGATGAATACATTGTCATTTTTGCAATTTACTAGCTGAAAACCTAAGTTAAGCATATCATGGTGATTGCAGAAGATTTCAGATACAAAATATAATGATAAAGTAAAATTGGGTAAAATAGTGACTGAGAACAGTCTTCCATTCAAAACAAGTATCACGCTGAAGTATATATTTTGGTAAACTTTCAAGTTACAAAAAATAGGCAGGAAACCAAAAACAACATATTTTGTGAGAATCAAGTCTAAAACGGCAGTTATTCAATAGCAACTAGACATCCAAACTACATGCCACGCTGAATGTTACCTTTGCAGTACAGCCCCACCCCCTAAAGTATCATCAAATGTTAAGAGGATTGAGTAGAATGAATTTTACTTATTATCCCTAAGCTTAATTCTTCCATAGAGATTAATCGATACATGTATGGGGATTGAAATTTCATACCATCCAAATTTACATTCAAATCACCTTAACTGTTTAGGATTACGCATATTATTTCTAAATATGTCACACTAGAAAGAAAATAATAAATAGCAAAAGGATGCTGCCATACCTTGTATTCAGGATTATCTCGTGTTCGAAGCAGCTCCAAGCCAAACGCCTAAAAAGCAAGCAATGACAAAGATGTCTTAAAGATGGGCACAGGATACCAGAATAGTAGAGACATATAATAGCATTGATTGTTACCTTCTCATAAAATTCTATGGATCGCTTAAGATCACCCACGCGAAGCATTACTTGACACAAGGGCTCGGGAGTGGGTCCTCTTTCCAAAAGTTCAAATTTGTAGCCATCAGGATCTTCAATGAATGCAATAACCGTGCTGCCTCCCTTGACGGGACCAGGCTCTCTAGTTATTTTGCCCCCCTTGGCTCTTATTAGTTCCACTGTCTTTGTAACCTAATAAAGAACACAGTATAAGAAAGGCTAAGATATTTTGAAATTGAGTAAGAAATGTTGAAGAAACTTACATCATCAACAGCAATGCCAAAATGTCCAAATCCAGCTCCAATGTCATACTTGTCTACTCCATAATCTAAAAAGTTGTGAAATGTAAATAAGAACTTGTAGAAACCTAGTTGAGAAATAGCTAAATTAAAGGAGATGATAGGTGAGCAGAGTGTTACTGTAGGTGAGTTCAATAACAAAGTGGGAATCTTCGGGGCCATATCCAAGAAAGGCATTGGTATATCTCTCCTCTGGTATGTCACGCTTCCTGAGGAGCTTCATTCCGAGGCACTCTGTATAGAACCTGAAAGCAAGAAGAAGAGGCGAATTATATGAGAGATAAATGGAAAATGTTTTGAAGGGATTAATGAATGAATAGAGTAATAATAGTATACTTGATAGTCCTGTCCAAATCGCCAACACGGTAGACAACATGAAGCATCCTTCGCTTATCTTGCTTGACCCATTCGAGTGTGTTTTCGGGTGAAGCAGCGGTGCTAGCTTGGGAAGCCATGACTCTCATGATATTCCCATCACGCCTCAGTATCCCCGTTGCTCTCAATTTATGGGACTCACCTAATCCCCCTGCACATAACAATTCCAATTGGAGTCCATGTTTGAGAATTGGGGAGGGAAGAGAAGAAGAAGAAGAAGAAGAAGAAGAAGAAGAAGAAGAAGAAGAAGAAGAACTTACTGGTAGTGATGTCGGGAAGACGAAGGAAGGAGCGGGAGAGAGAACGAGTGGCAAGGGATGAAAAGCGGAAGGAAGAGAGAGTGGGACGAATCGAACAAGCCATGGCTCGATCTCGAATATGTGAGTAAGGGGTGGAGAGTGAGGGGTGAGGCAGGGTGAGAGTCGTTGATAAGAGATGTGAGTATGTCTCACTTTTATTCGCTTATTGTAATTGGTGTGGAATGTGGATGATGATGGATTGATGAGGGCCTTACTCCTTACTCCTTAGGCCATTTGGGGAAAAGAATAGAATAAACGCAGGCAACGCAACGGACACAAACAATACATGTAAGCTTACTAATTTCAGGTAACCAATATTACTCATTTTTTTAAATTATTATTTATTTTAGAATAAATTACCAACGAGGCCCCGATAATCGCCTCGAAAATCAAGACCCCCTTGATAAAATAATTGCCTCAACCCGCCCCTTGAACTTATTCTCCGTTAGACATGTAACCCCTTCTGTCAAGTGGATGAACCAAATGCTAATGGGATTTGTAGACGTGGCGTGTAAACAGAGTGACGTGGAGATTACATCACATGTTGGAAGGGAAAAGTTAAAACGGGGTCAACGCGACCCCTCATAAAACTGCCAAACGACGTCGTTTGGAAGGAGAGGGGATAAGAAACGAAACTCTTCCTCCCCCTTCACAAACACCCTCCCCTCTCTTCGAAAATTACCAAATCTTAATCCTCGACACCCTCACTCTCTCCATTGACCACGAAGAACATGTATGTGCTGACGGTGGCTTGACGGCAAATTGAAGGCGCCGTGACGGTCTCTCCTTTGGTGAAGGTAAATAACGTGACTCTCTTCCTTTCACTTTCGATGTGCATGTCGTGAAGTTGGTGTTGGAATTCACACTTGGTATGAACACGTTTAAATATTATTATCCATGTTCGTTCCTCCATTTTTTATGTTTCAAAGCTACGAAATTTTTTTGTGGGATTTGGGAAAATGTTGTTTTTATAGTGGCAGTGCGAACCCTAAAATTGTTTATGCAAGAACACTTGCAAATTTATTTTTTTTGAAAAAAAATTATGAACATAAGAAAGGAGGTTGCAGAAGCTGGAAATTTGTATAAAAATGATGATTGATGCTGTTTGAAAATGTAAGTTAGAGAAAAAGTTTGAGAGAAGTGTTTGGGTATTCTTCATGGCAGAGCGATCGATCAAGAAGATTGCTGCGGAGGACAGGAGGGCGATGTCCACAACGAGGTTAGTATTTTTTTCTAAACATATTTAATTTACGGTGACATATGATTTATTTGTTAGGGTGTTCATTTAATTTAGGGTTTAAGTTCATTTAAATTAGTTATTATGGTTTACGGTGTCATTCACTGTTATTAATTTCACCGTCATTTAATTTAATGTTTAAGTTCGTTTAATTAAGGGTTCACATACGGTTTAGCCTGATCATTTAAATTAGGGTTTACGACTTAGTTTCATTTATGTTTTTCTGTTTAGGGTTTAATGATCGTTAAGAACTGTTTTTTGGTGCCTCATTTAATACTTGTTCATATTCAACACAGCGTGGTAGGTGTATCGTCAGTGCCCGTCGGCAGATTGCGATGGACCTACATCCACGCGTCGTGCGTTCGTGCAGCGGGCCAGTCTGCTCCTGGTTGCACGACTGACCGATCGATGGTTCAAAGTTAACAAGCCGCTCATCAGCGCCTTCATAGAGAGGTGGCGACCAGAGACTCATTCGTTCTACATGCCGTGGGGCGAGTGCAATGTCACCCTCAAGGATGTCGCATACCAGCCGGGTCTCCCCATCGACGGCGAGCCTGTCAGTGGCTGCCTTTGGACTTCGAGAACCTGATGCCAAAGGGTACAAGGAGACCCCGATGGGACTGGTTCCAGGAGATGCTCGGGGAGCTGCCCGAGGGCGACGATCGGGATGCCTGCACCCTGACGTTCTCATGGTTGAAGAGCAGGTTCGGAGAGCTCCCTGATGATGCTATCGACGAGTTGGTCGTAAGGCATGCCAGAGCGTACATCTGGATGCTGCTGTCGACTTATCTTTTCGGGGACAAGACTGGAGCTCGGGCTCACGTTCGCTGGCTCCCTTTTCTTCTGTGCATCGACGAGCTACGTCGATACAGCTGGGGGTCCACAGTGCTTGCCTAGCTGTACAGGAGTTTGTGCCGAGCAGCCAACAGAATGTCGTCCAGGTGGCAGGGCCGTTAAATCTGCTGCAGAGTTGGATTTTCTGGCGGTTTCCGATCCTTCGGCCTTACGGTTTCGACGACATCGAGTGGCTATTGGCCTCCAGGTAGAGCAATTTATTTATTTCATTATGTAATTTTATTCCTTTTTTATTTTATGCTGCTTGGTGAACGTATTTAATTTTGTGTTATTATTAGGTGGTATAGGTATCTCCCCACATCCTACGAGAATGGGTCCCGATATCCGGCTCACAAGAGGCAGCTCGATCTGATGCCCTTCAGCGAGGTGAGTTGGAATTATTATCATTTTCCTTATACTGCTTTAGTTATGAAATATCCATGCAATATTGTTGCCTTATACATTCAATCCATGTTGCAGTTTGTCTGTCTCCCGTATCGGACTCTAGCGGTAGAGGCCATGCTCGATCGATCCATTCTGCAGGAGGATCACAGTGCCCTCTGGTGCTCAATCGTCCCACTTATATATTTCGGGACCATCGAGTGGCACCAAGTGGACTGGGTGATACCGCAGTTTGGAGGGGTTCAGAATCGTCCTCACGCGGCCCTCAACATCGACTTCTTGCAT
This sequence comes from Stylosanthes scabra, assembly GCA_036250425.1. Taxonomy (NCBI): domain Eukaryota; kingdom Viridiplantae; phylum Streptophyta; class Magnoliopsida; order Fabales; family Fabaceae; genus Stylosanthes; species Stylosanthes scabra. Next base: position 95,947 of record JASCZI010060479.1, read on the forward strand.
GCGAAGGACGGACAGGGAAGTGACCAGTAGTTTCCGCAGACGTATCAGCGCTGGCATGGTTTCTGGGCAAACATGTATGGTTTAATTTATGGTTTGTGGTTTACTTTGAGTTATTGTTTGTGGTTTAGCTTAATTTATGGTTTGTGGGCATGCAGGTTTGAGCAGTTGTTTGACGTTGCACAGTCTGCTGATCCCGACCCCACTGCAGACTTCCTTCAGTGGTGGATTCTCGCCGCTAGGAGGTACCTTGTCCCGGCTTATCCTTTCCATCATTTGCCACCTGACGAGATCCCGGTCGAGGCCACACTGAGACAGTCAGGTCCACATCCAACACGACCTGACGTGCCTCATGTGTCGGATAACAGACGACCTAGGAGGAAAATGATGGTTGGGACGAGGACCACCGCTAGAGACTGGCAGTGGTTGGACGAAATGATAGCTGAGGATGCGCCGGCCAAGTGAGTGACGCAGAAGATTAGGAGCATGCCCGAGAGCTATGCACGTCGGAGAGAGGTGGGCAAAACCGTCAGAGGCCGCAAAGCCGGTAGAGGCCGCGGGGAGGGGGGTGACACGGCGCCTACCCAGCAGACTCAAGGTGGTGCTAGCACCAGTCGGGCGATAGAGGACGCGAGGACAAGCTCACAAGCTTACCTCCCATGCACCCCTCAAACCCAAGGGACCGCGATCCCATTGAGTATGAGCTCCCCGTCGCAGCAGGCTTTCCTGGACGGGCTATCTAGCCCAGGATTTGAGCAGCTGATTAACGACATAACGCTCGAGCAGGGCGGTGGTTACAGGCCGGACACACAGTTCGATGGCTCTCAAGTTCATATGGACCTGAATGAGCCTGTGTCCGGTCTATCGCATGTGTTCATGGCTCTTGGTGGGACTCCTCCATCAACAACACACGTGTCGAGTGGATCCTGGGAGGTACCATTCATGGAGCCTGCCCGTCTGCCGACTCCTCCAGCGTCACCTGCACCGGCCGAGCAGCCATATGAGCCAGCAGCACGTGTGCGGGCCCGCAGAGCTCCACGTCGTCGAGGGTGTGGCACTAGAGGCCATATGTAGTTTTCTTATGTTATTTATGTACTTTATTTTCGCACACTACTTTATGTATATCGGACATTTATTGTTCGTGTATTTATGTACATATTTATATTTTTGCAGACATCTTTTACAATTTTTTTTTATCGCTCTCATCAACTGTTAACATACGACGCGCAGGATTTATCTGCACTAATTTTATTAAACCCTAAACCAAAAAAAAAAAAATTAAAACTAACCTTCAAAAAAATAAAAACATATACCCTGAATCCGTGACAGGGTGCCACGGATCCCCTAAAATTTTTTAAACAGATCTCTAAATTCGTGGTAGAGTCCCACGGATTCCATAATATAGGAAAACAATGCAATCTGATCATTTTCCTGATTTTGGTGTAATTTGATAATATTGAGATTGTTATGGTTTATATGGGTAACTTGCCCTTTATCTTATGTGAATAAAAGGTTGATTATATTTAGATATAAAAGTTTATCTAGTAAAAATACATTTATCTCTTAAAGTTTAGTTTAAAATATATATTCAAATATAATTTAAGATGATATAAATATAATTATCAAATTTTATAGTCCAAGAAAAATAATAATGACATGATAGTTTAGTTACCTAGAATTTAATTCAAATATTATACTCTATATTTGAAAAAATATAAAAGAATATTTCATACATTAAATAGGGTAAAAATTAATTTTTATTCAATACTTTATCATACATAATTAATTAATTTGTAGTGTACATGACATTCGTTCATAATCTATGGCGGGCTACCATAAATTATAAGTGTACTTGATATTTGAACATAATTCATGGTAGGATTTTATGTATTATGCTATTTATTTGTAATCCATGGCATGGTTCTATGTATTATATTATATTTTGCTATTTTTTTTTATAATTAATGGCAAGGTTCCACGGATTATGTATTTTTTGCGTTTGTTCATAATCCATTACATGATATCATGAATTATGTATAAATTATAAAACATTGTACCCTGTCACAGATTATATAAATACTTTTAGGACAAATTGATCATATTTTTTAAAATAGGACAATTTAATCATTTTGTGATCAAATTCATTTAATATAGTGAATTACCCTATTAAAAAGGTAAGAACAAATCAATTTGGGTTGGTTTAGTGATTAGCTCACTAGTCCGCTTAAGCAAGTATCAGGGGTTCGAATCCCGCCTTGTGCATGCAGCAATTCGGTGGCCAGCGACAAACCCTTAAATGTAGCTCAGATCCACGGAGGACTAATTTTCAACCTGTCAGGTTGGGGGATACGAGATACCCAAGTGAATAGAACACAAAATAGGGATACATCATAATGCACATACCAAATTAAATAAAGTGAATGTGTGACGGATTCTAAAATAAAATTGACCCAAATATATGCTCGTGGCAGATTTTTTTATTTTTATAATTTTCTCGCTTAAGTTCTCAATTAATTAACATCGAATTAATGCAAGAGCTTCTTAAAGAAATGCTATGGCTCAGTTATTGTGAAGACCGAAGACAAATTTATTATACTCAAATAGAAATTTGACAAAAATCAGAGAAAATGTGAAAAATATAAAGACCTGATAGGAATAAAACAAATAATTCCTTATTTGTAAAAGTAAGAGGAGCAACAATATTCATTCGCAATAAATAATAATTCATAAAATCAAAAAAAAAATTTATACATTGAAGGAAGACAAAAGCTCTCGTCTCTCTCTTCTCTCAACTCTAAAGGAAGAGCCAACCCCTCTCCTCTGGTAACAGGGCTGCCGCCCCTCAGTCTCCAAGGCAGTAGCCCTCCCTCTTTACTTCTTTTTTCTCTTTTCTTGCTCTCTCCTTCTTCCATGTCCCATGCTTTTAGTAACGTGATTCTTCTCCTTTTTTTACTCTACTTCTGTTCTAATGATCCTTTTACTCCTCTATCTTCAACCTTTCACTTCTCTCACTTCCTTCTTCCTCTTCTCTTCCTTCCTTTTATGTCTTCTCTTCCTTTTTCACTTTTACTATTTCACTTATGTTTCAGCTTTTCTTGCCATATCTGTTTTGCTTCTGTTGGTAGATCTAGATATGAGATTCAAATAATCTGAGATTCAGATCTGGATCTCAAATAATCCTTTGTGGTGTTCCCGTTCCCCTTTTGTGATGTATTATGGTTCCCTTAATGGTTGTTGTTACTGGAATTTCATCAGATCTCGAAGGAAAACATTACGAAGATTGGATTTCGTTTATAGAAAAAGTTTTCGATTCGAAAGATATTTAGATTTATGTGGAGAAGAAGAAGAGGTATCATACTGAGTTGCAGCACACCTGTGTAGACCTTTAAACAACAGAGACTAAGTTTGGTACATGTTTCTCCTTATTAAGATTCACAGTAATCGAACGTTGCGCCTCCTCTTAGATTTTCAACTTTTAGGATATTTATCTTCTAATTTTCGATGTAAAACTAATATTTTCTTTGTTATTTGTAAGTCCCGTATGGCTTTCTATGAATGAAATTTCTTCTGTTTTATAAAAAAAAACGATATTCACTCACAATAAGTAATAATAGCAGCGAAAAAATCAGCAAAAACAAAACAAATAAAACAAACCAACACATCGAGAAAGTGTAAAACTTCATTTACGTGAGAAGTAATCATCAAGATCAAGAAATAGTTTCACTATGATGAAAAATAAATACAAAACGTGCATACAACAAGCTAAACAACCTAAATATCAAAGCTCATAAACAAGAAAGAAAAAAAAAGATAAAGATACCACAAAAATATAGCCTCGATTTCTCCAACCACAGATCTCCAATCAAGATTTTCATCATTCAGAATGAAGAACAACATGAGTTAAACATACAGTCTAAACATGAGCTCGATCTAACGATTAGCGAATCCATAACAGCCAATTTATAGAGACAGATTTTTGTTTGTGTGTAAATACTTTTTTTTTTCTCTTTTCTCTCGTGTTTACTTCGTATCTCAATAATAAGACCTTTCTTGTTGAATCCTAACCCATCTTAGCAACTCTAACATTTTTATGGGTCTTAATATTAATATTTGGGCTTTTTTTTTCATAGATGACTTTTATAGTGAAATGATGTTATCATGAAAAGAATGGAGAGAAAATAAAAATAGTTTATAATTTCATTTTGAAAAGTTAATAAAAAATAAATTATAAATTCTCATGATAGTTAAAGTAGGATAATTTTCATTCTCTTTATCATTTGTTCACTTCAATATGGTAGCATGAGCTTTCTCCTTATAGGAAGGAAGTCCAAACCCAACAAGCCTATCATGAACATTTTTTGAATTTTGTTTTTGTAAGTTTCACATTCATCAAATAGTTTGTAAATATAAAACATTCTTATTCTATGACTAACTTTTAGATCGAGTTAAACAACTAAAAGTAGCGGGAGTTTGATAGTTTCATGTGGTGATAGTAATTCCCGCATCGTTTGTGTTGGCATATGGAAGATCACAGGGTCCCCTGAGATGCATCGTGGTGTTTCTCAAATTGCAGCAATCAGCTAAGTGTGTGTGGTTTTTTGTTTTTTGTTTTTGGACGTGAACATATCATGCAAGTCCATCATCAGAATATGCCCCTTTAATTTTGCTTCTGCGCTGTACTTTCATCTCTGTTAATATTCTTTCGTTATTTTTTAATCAATAATAGAATTTTCTTTCATTTTACTTCATTTTATTTTATTTGTAATGAAGAGTCCGCCAGAGACAATAATTGTTGTCTTGACAGTTGACACCCTTGCAAAGATCCAAAGAAAATAAAACCTTTGAAATTTCTTATTCATGTGTGCGTTTATGTAAGACTTTTTGTATTGTAGAAATATTCGTCAATGTCCCATATTATCTAGCATTTAGAGTATTGCTAGCCAACTATTGCTAATAGCTTGAATTGATTTAGGGTGAATTTGGTATTACTGTGCTTCTCAAAAAGTGGAGGAGCTCTTTGAGTTCTAAAAAAATAGCTCTTGGAGAGTCATTATATAGTCGTTTGTAAAACATCTCAAAATTGGTTCTTAATAAGCAGGAGCCACACATATAGTGTTTGGTAAAAATGACTTTTTTTTATTAAAATTTAATATTAATGTGTCATTTTACTTTTTGAAAAGTCCGAGCCAGCTCTGAAAAGCTACTCCACAAGTGTTCTCAAAAGCATCCCGGCTCTCAAAAGTCAGAAGTAAAAACTACTTGACTTTTCGAGTTACCAAACATAAAAAAATGGCTCATGCTTTAAAAAACAGGAGCACTTGATCAAAAAACTTTATCAAACTCACTCTTAATTATCAACTCATTAGTTGACTTTGAACAAAGATTAGCTAATAAATTTGAATATAACCTTGTATACATGACTTCTATCTCTTTTTGAATAGATTTTCCTGTTATCTCATTCTTAATTATTAGTAATACTCTTCAATCCTTAGTTACTTATGACAGGTAGTCTAGATGCCTTTTTAGCTGCTCAAATCCAGTATAATTCGGAACATGTTGCTGATGCCAGTTTATTAGTTCTGAAATTCAGAAAGTCCTTCATTGAAATTGGAATGCTGAGGTGATTCTAATTCAGCGAACTGCTAATACAGCTGCTGATTTTTTGGCCAAGAATGCTATCGAGATGAATGTAGAGTATATAGAGCTTCTAGAGCCCTAATTTAATATGCATGCATTGTTGTCTGATGTCCCGAGCACTTCTTTTGTGAAGAGCTAGTCGTTTATTTCTTTTTTTTGGGTTGCCTATCGTATCTCCAACCCGACAGGTCAAGAACTAATCCGTTACGGATCGGAGTTCCATTTAAGGACTAGTCGTTTTTTTCTTTGTAGTCACCAAACACAAAATCCTTAGTTACTTATTGTAACCATCAAATTTAATTGTTAGTATTAGCTCATCAATATATAATTATTACAAGAAATTCATAATTATGATTAATAATTTATTAAAAAAATTAATGCGAATAAGAATAAAATATAGGAAACAGGTCAAAAACTCTAGGCACTGTGCTGGAGTATGAGAACTCCAGGGTCAATAGCCGTACAGATAAAGGAAAAAACAATCGGACGAGCCAGAATTAGCGTGGAAGCAGTTACGTGCGATAAGTCGAAGGGGGGGTGCATGTGGGGCATGTTTCCGGTAAAAGGAGTATCCGACGCACGAAGGAAATAAAAAAAAAAAAAAACAGGGGCACGCTGCAGCGTCAAGAGGATAGAAGCCGATGGCAGTAATCGCCGAGAGAAGGAGCCAAGCCGTAGTATGTGAAAGCTAGAAATGAAGGGGCGACGAAAGGTAAGTTGCAACCGTGGGCATTAAACCAGGGGGACTGTGTGGTGCACGACTGACTGGCGTAATCGGCGAATGCGAAGACAAACTATGATGAAGGCGTCGGATTCCGATTGAGCAGGCGAAGGGGAACCCCCTGACAGGGCCCCAAGGCGGAAAACGAAAGGAGCATGGGTGAAGGAGCACGTGAGTGAGATGGGCAGCGAAAAATTTACATTATGTAAGGAATCCAAGCAAAAGAAATGGAAGAACGTCAGAAGGTAATAGATACGGAGCAAATGGGTCGTGGTGAGGCTGATACGTAGGAATTAAGCGTGGAGGTCAGGTCGGTGCACCATGTTATTCCCCAGAGACGAAGAATGTGAAATACAGAACGATGGGGTCAGAAGTAACGTGTGTGAAATCAATTCTGCTAAGGTGGGAAGCGTGAGATGTCCAAAGTAGGAACCTATTACAAACATGATGGGAACGGCGAGTCTCAAGATGTCATGTTTACAAATTGGGATGCCGTCGGTGCTTGTCATTGATGAGTTACAAGTGGAAGAAATGGTGGGCAAGTGGGAGGAAGAGGTTGGAAGAGAAGCAAAAGTGGAGGCGAGGGTTAACAGAATGCCCAAACAACATAGACGTGAAGGCATGGCGAACAAGAGTCAAATGCAGATCAAGATGGGATGGGGAGAGATGGCAGTATGATAAGGCAGTCATTTTCGTTGAGGCGGTGAATGGAGTGGTTGTGTTATGCAACAAACCTACAAACTGCTCATATCCCTGTATCCGTCTTTCTCTTAACTCTAAACTCCGCGGAACACCCGCACCGGGTGACCGGCTTGTGTCCCCTTTTCCTGTTGGCCAACTCAAACCATTTTTTAAGCATGTAGCCCTCTCGGTTGCACAAAAACGAATACCTGACGATTTCACCATTCGCATTTTTTACGCGTTTCCCATTCCTTATAGAAAAACCCTTTTCTTCTGCTGTACTCGTTGTAGAATTCTTGAGCCTCATCAACACTGTTGAACTCCATATTGTGCATCTCATCTTCCATGATACCTTCGTCTTCGCTGGCCATATCCGCTTCACCCAAATTCTCATCCGGCTCTTGTGCCTCCGTCCCATCTCCTTCGATTCCCATGTCAAGGCTTGCGTCCTGCAATTAAAGAAGACACTTCGTGTAAGAGTTATCGTAGCTTAAAGGCAGCTGACTTTTCTTTTACACTACTCATCAGCAATAACAGTTTAAGCATACACAATGCCAAGCCAAATTTCTCCTTAACCGGACTTATTGTCAAATTACAAGTAAAATAACTCATCGTCCGCTCTTGCCACAAACCAGCAACCTCCGCCTCCTCCCTAAAATGTCATGTCGTGTCCAAAATCACTCTACACAATGTTGTTTTCATTCTGAACTCTCCTTACATGCGGATCATTTCTAACCCAATTAACTTACTAAGGTCTACAAAGCCTCTCTGTTTTTTCCCCAATTACAATTATGGATCCCCCTTGAAAAACATACACATCGCCTGTCCCACATCCGGCGGCTAAACGCCTCCGCATTCTAATCCCCAATTATTCCTATGGCGAAGTTGGGAGCTGCTTTCTCCTGCTACTGACCTCATTCGGTCGATGAAACCACATATTGTTGGACCCTCCCAAGAAACCACAGCACCTACTATTATTCATATATCAAACTACACGCTCAGCATGCTCACTTCGCTTTTATCCAAATATAAGCATCATTTCCCAGTGCATGCACCCATTTTTTCCCCCGATTTGACTATCGCTACCATACGGCAACGCATCCCTAATATGTAACCGTCCATCTACTTTACTAAGGTTATGCCTACCATTTTTGCCATTCCCAATTGCAGTCCCACCCCTTATTGTTCAAGTTTAAACGCGTACCTGTGTATTCAGGTCTTCGCTACCATACGGCTCTGCATCAATGTCTCCAGCTGCAATTGCCTCAAAACTTGGTGTTCCTCTGTCTTCCGCTACAGGTGCTTCCCCCATCGTTATCAGAGTTCCCGATCCAACACAAATTATTACTTGATTTCCGATTGCCGCTTTCCTCGACTGCCACGCCGCCTCTGCCTCCTATATCTCTACTCTCCCCCGCTCCCGTCGTTGGTGGCGGCGTATTATAATTCCCGCAGAATTTGGCCCTGGCCTGCGCAATTCCCAATTTCCGTTCCATGTGTCCCTCTCACCTCTTTTGCCGTAGCTGCTATTAGGAGAAGGTTTGGCCCATTATCTGTTACGCGTCTATATATTCGGTGGCCTCCTGTGCGCAGAGCTTACCAAGCAAGACCAACTTCTAGGGTTCCCTTCCTCTACACTACTCATATAAGCCCTATTTCACGATGCAACCCTTTCTCTTCTTCATTGCTCGGCTGCGCCTTCGCTCCTTCCTTATAATTGTCCTTCCAAACCGCTGTGATCATTCAAACTCGATTTGTGGGACAAGGGCAGTTTTGACTTAGTCCATAAATCTATTAGTCCTTTTTCGTCTTTTTCAAACCCCATGTGACGACAAATTCTACAAGTGCCAGCGGTCAAAGACTGGAGTTCTCATACTCCGGCACAGTTGCCTGGAGTGCTGGACCTGCGTCCTAAAATATATATGCTAGAAATAAAAAAACAAATATACTTTGCTATCTACTGATTTCCTTGCTTAAGAATATTAATTTTGTTAATTTTAATATCACAAATAATAAATCAAATAATTACTCTCAATTGCTTCATGTGTTCTAATAATAATAATAATAATAATTTCCATCGCAATTGTCAAAATCATGTTTGAAGAAACAACAACAAATATTAACATGAATTAATGTTCAATTTTGACTTTGTAGTTTGTAGTACCCAACTTAGATTAATCGAGCAGTTAACTTATTTAATAAGTATTAGGAGTTTAATTTAAAAAAATATTTCTGTACAATTGTACATAGTACACACTAAACATATATATGATATTTATGTCCAAATTTGACTACTGTCTCACTTTCAAATCAATTATCATATTTGAGTCATTAATTTTTTTTTTTGGACTTGAGTCATTACTTTGAATAATAGATTATCACATATAGTCATTTATTATTTTTCATATAATTGTGAAAAACACTAGGAACCAAGACATTATGATAAATAGCGAGCACATACATGCTATGAATGATAATTCATATAAATTTTGGATGATAACTTAACATTAGATATTTACGAATGATAACTCATATAAATTTTGGATGATAACTTAATTATTGACTCCCTAATGGCTCCCTAACATTAATTCCGTAGGATTGTTTAATATTATATATATATATATATATTTCATTTAAGAATTATACTATAGTTAATAGATTAATTTAACTTAAGAAATTATATATTCTAATTTATTCCCATGTGTTGAGGTTCAAGTGTTAGTTGGTACTAAAGTTAATTCAACACTGAAGAAAACAAAGAGGAGTGAGGAGTCTATAAGATGATAGACCCATTTACTTGACACCTTAAGGTTTTGAGTTGGATGTGGTGTCTTCTCATCTTGTGTTCCATCACTTGGTTCCTCCCTGAAGTCTCTTCTCGACGGTTTTACTCCCCACGGTGGCCCAACAAGTAATATCAGAGCCTGGTTGATCGGCCTGATTTTAAGGAGTATTTATGAGAAGCATCGAAAGCCTTCTTGATAAGGTGATTTGAGCGGCGAGTCCCACGATTTGTGCGGCGGTGTGATGGACGAATACTCGAAATGTGGTGAAGGAGCTAGGGGAGATGTGCTAAATGTGGAGACTCACACTTGAGAGGAAGATTGTTGAGGTTCAAGTGTGAGTGAATACTAAAGTTAGTCCCATTTATTTGACACCTTAAAGTTTTGAGTTAGATGTGGTGTATTCTCATCTTGTATTTCCTCACTTGATTCCTCCCTAAACGATTTTGCTCCCCACGCCCAACATCATGCATGACAAGTTTATTGCACTTTTGTTGATCCTATATTTGACATTTATATTTGAATGTTTTCAATTTTATTTTTATTTTAATTTCTAAACTTTTTTAAAGTTAAATTTCTCAATTTAATTTTTTAAATAAAATATTTTTTGTGACTAAATAAATCAAATGAAATAGAGTTGTCGGTGCCGTTGACCACTTGGCCTTTTTTTTTTTTTAAAATAGATAGATGGGACAATTTTTAACGCTAAACATTATCCGATGCTAAATTCAGTCATACATACTAAACACTCACATCCACATTATTTTGGGTTGATATCCATTACTTGACATACATGATATTAATGGGGATACCATAAATTGTGATTTAATGATAATTCCGGAGACTCGGAGAGACGGGGAAGGTAGTTACGATGGATCCAACGTAAGCTCCAAAATTTGTTATCATCCATCTACAGTCTTTTGATGATATAATCTCCCTTCACTTAATTTATATGATTTTATACGTGGATCTAGGAATTTAATCGTGCAAGGCCGAAAACAAAATTAAAAGTGGTGGTAGATCAAAATATTTTATAAAAATTAGTCAAAAATTAAAAATTAAAAATTTAAATTTATATATTTAGCGATATTAGTTTTTTAGTAAGTTATAAAAGCAATTTATAATGTCACCAAAAAAAAAGCAATTTATAATTGTTAGCCTTAAAAAAAATGTAAAGGAGAATGAGTAATAAAATACATGAAAAGAAAGAAGAGGTAAGTAACATTTACTTGCAACCACACTTGTTGGGCTTTTTTACTTATATGCGCAGGAGAAAATGATTTATTCCCAAAATGCACATGGTGCATTTTAATTCTCAAATTACGCATAATAACCAAGAGATGGTTTGATTGAATTGCAGTTGAGAAAAGGGATTTCTCATTGTCCAATGTCGCCTAAGCTATGAACGATATGGATGCATCACACTGTGTCACCATGTCGCCCCTGCTGCAGGTGAGATGAGGAGCAACTTTCTAGGCGCCATTTCTCTCGAGACGCAGACGAGTTGGTGACAGACGACGCAGATGGGCTTCTCGCCCTTGGCGGCGGCGAGATGGGTTGAACATCCATTTCTCTGATGGGGCCAGCGACTTGGAACATATGTAATTTGAGAATTAAAATGCATCATGCGCATTTTGAGAATAAATCATTTTCCCCTACACATGTAAGTAAAAAACACTTGCCATGAGACCGATGGATTCTTCAAAATGTTATATAACATAATATAGTATAGGAAAGTTTTCACATATGTCATGACACATTCTGTGCCATGTACGGTCCAGTTGATGATTTATGTTTTATCTTATAGCTAATGGTGAAATTATGAAATCCTCCCTAAAATGGTTTGTGAAAAGACCAAAAGAGACACTAGAAGTAGCAGCTTGCAATGCACAACCTCCTGAGTAGTGCTGGACAAATTTAGCCAAGCTGAAAGTTGTAGAGCTGTAACTCTTGGCCTTAGGGGACTTAGGGGACATCATCATGGGTTGTTATGCCATTGGGCTCATAGAGTGATACTGAACCACGAATTTATGCCAATGTTATTTTGTATTTTTTTTATGCATAAGTTATCATTATTTTCAAAACTAGTATTTTACTGATAATTATAATAAATTGATATTAATATATGATGAAATCTAAATTTATGTTTTATAAAAATTAAAAATCTAATTTGCATTAATATTTAAAGTTTTTTTTGTTAACTATGCATGTATATAAAATAAAATATTAAAATTATATAGTTTCACATTTTTCAAAAAATATAATACTAGAGATAATAATCTATAATTTGAAATCATTTTAATTAACTACTTAACATCAATAATTTTTTTCAGACAACATCTTTAATTATATATTATACTAAATGTAGGTCAAAATCAATCATTAATGTAAAATATAAATAAAATGATTTTATGATTTTATATTATTTAATATAAAAATAAAAATTTTGATATATTTATTTAATAAATGCTACATTATTAAAAATAAATTATATTTAACTGATTTACATATATTTATTATAGTAATATGCGTAATCATCAACTTAATTTATATAAAATTAAAATATTATCTATCTTATGAAATAAAAGGCCAATGGCTTGGCTATGTATGTATCCTATGCAAGATGACAAATACACACCTACAAGGGCACACCTTGTCATTATCATCAAGTCTATTTTGGTTCTTGCTTAAACCCGTAAAGGGATCACCCTATGCCTCCCTTCTTTGTAGTCTATAACATCATCTACCAAGCCATCCACATTCTTAGAATTTTTTATTATATATCTCAATGCCTCTGCATCATGTCATATAAATATGCCAGTAAAGTGTCATGACTGGACCATACATGGCATAGAATGTGCCATGGCATATGTGAAAACTTTCCTATAGTATATATATATTGAAGTTTGGAAAAAATCTGGGCCAACGCCTACTTTGTCCCTTCTAAATTCGCCCTGATTTTATATATACTATCCAAATTTAATAAATGTTTTAAAAAGACAATAATTTTTATTGTACGAAAAATATGGTTATAAAATGAATCTAATGAAATATATCTCAAGATTTTAACAAAAGAAATCTATTAGGACGATAGATAAATCATAAAAGACCTTTTGTTCGTTTGTTCCCAGCCATTTGCATACCTCAACTTGTATTGCCACAATAGTTGACAATTAGTCGTTACGGGTGCGTTTGTTTTCAGGTATTGGGACTGAGACTGGGAGACTGAGACTGGAAGACTGAGACTTAGTATTGTATTTGTTGGACAGAGACTGAATTTCAGTATTTTCAATACCTCCAAATTGGAGGGACTGAAAGACTGAGGACTGGGAGTGAAATTTTAATAATATTTTTTTACTTAAATACCTTCAATCAACATTATAGTTTCCAATTCTAACATTTGTTTTGCTCCATCAATTTAATTTAATCTCTATCTCTCAGTCTCTATCTCTAATTAATTTTAAACCAAACACAATACACAAACTTATTTCAGTTTCAGTTCCCCAGTCTCAGTCTCTCAGTCTAAGTCTCTCTTCCAAACGCACCTTAGATGATGATATGATCAGAAATCGAATCTTTGCAGCAAAGAAAATAAACGCACGGATAAACATTTATAGAAAGAGAAATTCTTATATAATGAGTTGAGATTACGGAACGATACTACTTGGTTTTAATACAACAAAAATTACTTATATTAAAAAAAGACATAAAAAAAACTTAAGTTAAATTTGATCGATAAAAATACTTTTATATATATTATTTTTTAAAATTAATTTCATCATTTTTATATTTTTAAGTGGCATTTAGTATTTTACTTTTATTTTGACTCTTAAATAATTCATTCAGTTATTTTTCAAGAGAGAATGTTAGGAATAATAACATTACCCCAGAGAAAATGATATGGACTCCGCAACATTTATAAATTCGCTATTTATAAATTTTACGCAAACAAATAATACAATTTTGTATTAAGATAATGTTATTTGAATAAGTGATTTTAGCTAATTAAAAATCTAATCAAATTATTTTATTTTATGTTAAATAAGATATTATTTTAATATCAAATAAAATTTTATTTGATCACAAAAAAATAAAATTTTATTCATATATTATTTTTTTATACTATTTAATATCGAAATAATATTTTATTTAGTATAAAATAAATAATTTAATTGAATTTAATTGGTTAAATTAGTTATTCGCATATAATCATTGTTTTTATTCTTCACAAAAAAAAATCATTGTTTTTATTAATATGTATATAGCCGTCAGATTGAGAAAAAAAATGTTTATTTTGTTGACAAACTTAGCACATGATAGTGAGGATATTAAGAAATAAATATTAATTGATTATTGGTACAAATATGACTTGTTTTTCATTTGTCTTTATCCACTATCCATGTCACAGCTAGAGTTTGTGTGTAACAGCAAGTTGTTACAAAGTTTCTGTTTATTTTAAGTTTCAACTTTCAAACCTTTTACATAGTTGGCATTATCCATTTTTTAAGTAAGGATTGGATCAAAATGAATCAAATTTGAAACTATCATTTCCTTACTTTGCTGGCTCACATCCTCATAATTGGCTTTCACAAGTTTTCCTCTATCTCCCTCTTTTGATTTTTTTTTTTTTTGTCTCTTTTAAATCTATTGATTCACAAAAGAAATTTAAAATAAACTGAGACATGGACATTTTTCAACAGAGGTAGAGTTGACTCAGACGCATTTATAATAGGAAAATTATAATATAATGAGATATGAGATATATAAATGTGAGAAGAGCCATGGATTTTAAAAAGGAAAAATAGATGAAGATGGTTTCATTTTCTTTTTCTCTCTGTATACAGATGTGCTACCTCATATAACGTCCTTTATAATAAGGTGAGCCTCTGAACTGACTATCATTGTACCTCTCTGCAGAGAAACTATCAGTCAGAGTCACTTTTGAGAGAGAAAGAGAGGCATGGCAGGAGGAGTGGTAGATGGAGGACCAGCAAAAAGGGCTCATCTTTATGAGCATAAATTCACTCATTATTTTGCTTTCACTTGTTTTGTTGGAGCTCTAGGTGGATCTCTTTTTGGCTATGATCTTGGTGTTTCAGGTTTCTTTCTTTTCCTCACCATTCCTCCTTCAATACTTTTGTTGTTATTGAATCATCATCACTGCTGGATTGCATCTGAAATCTGAATTAATCTTTCCATGATTTTCCATCCACTTTCAATTCTGTGTCTTTTTATGTTAATTTCTATGATTGTGGCACGCGTGTTTCTCACAGTAGCACCAACAACCTCAAACTGTATCATTTTCTTTTTTTTTTTGAAAGTGGTATCATTTTCTTTCTTTCATGCGTGGCAAAATATAGTCGTCAAATTAATCATCCATGTTTTCTTAAGAAAAAGGTTTAATCTTGATATTTATTTAGAGTGGTGGTAAACTGGTAATGATAATACAACACCAACTCTCTATCCTTTTGTTCCATGCTGTTGATCCGATTCAGAAAAAGTGGGAGAATGGTAATTGCAAGGAGAAGAAAGAAAACAATTGGTGCTTTCAGCAAGTGCCGGGATTTGATAGGATCTTTAGGGGTTTCGAATTGTAAACTGATATTTTTATATTTTATCAAATAAAAATTTAACGTTTTTTTAAAAATTTATTTTGGCTTTAAAAGTATTCAGAGATTGCTTTTGGAAGTTAGTTCGGTTATAATATTTTTTATTTATATTTATATTTATATCTATATCTAATATAATTGTTTCAAATTTTTAAACTTAATTCACCAAATGATAATAAAATAAAGAGCTTTTAAAGAGGATATGTTGTGATTTTGATTTCGAATGCAATAGTGATGGGTGGGTTCTATCACCATGAATTTAGATCTATTAAAGTGATGTTTAAAATTTTTTTTTATTAATGTAAGAAACTCGGTAAAGTGATAAAGTAAAAAATTAATTAATTAATTCTATGATATATGGGACTCATTAACTTAATTAAAAAGTAATTAATTTCTTATTGTGAGGAATTAAATATTTTATTATATATGAGGCTCATTAATTTAATTAAAGAATAATTAACTTGTCATTTTATTATTTTACTAAGTTTCTCAGTTTAGATACTAGCATGAGAAAACGATTTGAATGCAAAACGGTATTACTCATGTGTATTGGTTGGTTGGGTTGGGTATTCCCTTCATAATCTGCATTTAACATTTTCCCACTCTTAGCTTCTCACTTCTCCGGGATTAACGGCACGAATTCTGACTTGATTGTTTCTTAGTTCCATCATTTCTACATTTCATTATTATTATCTGTAATAACTAATAATTAGCCATATACTGTACCTTATTAGCAAATGCCTCGTTAATTAAGTTTATTATTTTTGAAATGTTTTTTTTGTTGATGTTTGTTTGAAACATGTATTATTATTAATTGAGAAAGTTTAATGTTAATCAATAAATGATTAATCGACTTTTTTTTATTTTTTATTTTTTTAATTACACTTATTGACTCCGTAATGTTATTCCGTAACACGTTATTATTAATTTATTATCATTATTAGTTGATAAGTTTCACGTCCCAATTATTATAACAAGGATTATTTCATGGGTATATTCTTCGTCTTACGTCAGCTCCCTGTAGATGGCACTTTTACAATTTTACCCCCAAAAGATAGCCGTTTGTGTCATCGTTTTGTGACTCGTTAATTTCATAAATTACAAAAGACAATTTATTTTACGCGCATAATAAAATGAGTTCAAATTTTTTGAAAAAATATCAAAACTATCCCTAAAGATTTAAACGCGGACAAAATTATTCAAAACTATTCAAATGTTAATTGCTTAAAGAATTGATATCCATTTTCCTTAGGTAGAAAACTGGTTTTTTTTTTTTTAACGAGTAATTTTTTATCGACCATTGTTATCTTATGTTGATCTGAACTTGGTATGTGTCTTTTTCAGGTGGGGTGACATCAATGGACGATTTCCTGGTTAAATTCTTCCCAGATGTGTACAAAAGAAAGCACGAGCACCTGAAGGAGACAGACTACTGCAAATATGACAACCAATTGCTGACACTCTTCACATCATCTCTCTATTTCTCAGCACTTGTGATGACATTCTTTGCTTCTTACGTGACAAGAAAGAAAGGAAGAAAGGCAAGTATCATTGTGGGAGGCCTTAGCTTCTTGGCTGGAGCAATACTCAATGCAGCTGCCGAGAACATAACAATGCTCATCATTGGCAGGATCCTTCTTGGAGGAGGCATTGGCTTTGGTAACCAAGCAGTACCCTTGTATCTCTCTGAAATGGCTCCGGCAAAGAATCGAGGAGCAGTCAACCAACTCTTTCAGTTCACAACCTGTTTTGGAATCTTGGTTGCAAACCTCATCAACTATTTCACTGACAAGATGCATCCTAATGGGTGGAGAGTCTCCTTGGGCTTGGCGGCTATCCCGGCGACTCTTATGCTTTTGGGAGGTATTTTCTGTGCTGAGACGCCTAACAGTCTTGTGGAACAAGGAAGGTTTGACGAGGCAAGAAAAGTATTGGAGAGAGTTAGAGGGACTACGAACGTTGATGCCGAATATCAAGATCTTGTTGAAGCCAGTGAAGAAGCACAGGCCGTTACTAGCCCCTTTAGGACACTCCTCAAGAGGAAGTACAGACCCCAACTTGTGATTGGAGCCTTGGGGATTCCAGCATTCCAGCAGCTAACTGGAAATAACTCCATCCTCTTTTATGCTCCTGTCATTTTCCAGAGTGTTGGATTTGGTGCTAACGCGGCGCTCTTTTCATCTTTTATCACCAACGGAGCTCTCCTTGTTGCAACAGTCATCTCAATGTTTTTAGTTGACAAGTTTGGTAGAAGGAAATTCTTTCTGGAAGCTGGTTTTGAAATGATATGCTGCATGGTAAGTACAGTACTGCTGCTGTCCTAGTAGTTGTTTATGCTGATTAATTGCTTATTGAACGAACCCTCTGATTTGGTTGATTTGCAGATTGCTACTGCTGTGGCTTTGGCTGTGAGTTTTGGAGATGGCAAAGAACTTTCCAAAGGCGTCAGTTACTTTCTTGTTATTGTGTTATTCTTGTTTGTGTTGGCTTATGGAAGATCATGGGGCCCACTAGGATGG